>CAWVOZ010000062.1:0-51152 GCA_963931855.1 Philhelius festivus | reverse complement strand
AAATTGAAACTGACATTAACCTAATTTTCCCGAATCTCCAACTTAATTTCAAGCCTGCAGATCTTCAACGAAAATTCCAAATGAACTTCCAATTCGAAAAAAAAAAAATCCGATAATTATCCAATTAATGTCTCCATGACTATCAAATTTCGGCCACAAACAAAATGTCGTAAAAACAAACTTTTATACCACAACCATCCAACGCGCCCCAATGCCTCCCACATCCGCCATGTCAACCAACTAACAAACATCGAACTTGGACCATAAGCATATCTCGTAAAAATTAATTCAATTACCGTTAATGCGCGAGCTGAATGGCTGACCAGTCATTTACGTCAGGATCAGGAAATGTATTGCCATGGAGGCAAAAACGAAACAAAATATTAAGTAAAACGGAATGAAATAAAAATTCCACTGGCAGGAGTCCTCGTATTTCCTCGGCGGCGATGTAACTCGTAAAAGTATTTTATATTATTTTATTATTTTTTTTTTGTATTTGTATTGCGGCAATACCATATGATCAGCGCCATGGCATAACGACCGACATCAACATGAGACACTTGCGGATGCAAGTACCGGCAGCAGCAGTCGCATCCATATTCACGTGATTGAGCAGCGTGATTGTAAAATGCGAGTGTTTTTTTTACATTTCTCTGGAGCAGTCAGCAATTCAGCATCACCGGGGCCCGGCCACAGCCTCACGGTGAGTTAGTGTACACGGTCCTAGCTTCAGATGCACATAATAATTAGTCACAGCGTCCAGCCAACCGTAATTAAAATTTTAATTTCAAAACTTTTCCAATAATTGAAAGGTTCGATGATGATGATGATGATGATGATGATGATGATGATGATGGTGATGACGGAGGCGATGGAGATGACGTTGACTATGACGATGACGCCGATAAACGGTGAGAGAAAACGAGTCCTGTGGGGAATTCAATTCTCTTGCTTCATTGCAGTGTTACATCCAGTGAGATGCACTCCAGAAGAACCGAGTCCCTGGTACCATATATAGCAGACAGAACGTCGGAAAAGTTGAGCTACCGTGAAGTATTGCTAATGGATTCTATTTCTGACAATAAAAGTTGCAGCGGGTTTGAAAATGCAGCCTTTTTAATGAATATTTCTTTTTGTTGCTTTGTCCGTATAAATCCACCAACCTGCTTATTATTTGATGTGGAAGAGTGGAAAAGGTATTGAAGTGTTACGGTTAGTGAATAGTCATGGCAAGTTAGTCTTTATGGATACAATTTCAGAGCACTTAATCAAGAGTTTGAGTGATGTGCATTATTTTTTCGAAATATGCAATTCATTCGAAATTAATCATTAGACCCCCGATTTTTTCAAAACAATATTTCTATGGGAGTAATATTTTTGTTATACTTGAATTGTCATTAAAAAATCATATTGAAAAAAAGAGGCTGGGTGCGACCCACACTGATAACTTCCCATTTGTGGTCTTGAAAAATTTATATTTAGATAATGGCAAAGTCAATATCATTGCTCGTTCTCAAGATATTCTAGTCGAAAAACAAATATTAGTACTTTTTAGTAGATTTTTTTTTATATTTTTGTTAAAACTGTCAATTCGATACTTGTCAAAATTTAACCATATGTTAATAATTGTATTATGTCGATACCTTCCCGTAAGAATGTACTAAGCGACACTTTTTTCGAAAATGACTTTTTGATGAGGAAATATTATATATGTTAAGGGCCACGTTTTGGCCTGGGTTCCGCCAACCTATTATGCATGAAAAGGAAACTAGAGTACAAATAAAAAAATTTATCAACTGCCATGTTTTCTCATTAAAATAATGTTGCCCCCTGAAATTTGTATTATCCGCCAAAAAAATTATGCTAAGCGACATTAATAAAGATCTAATTGTCGTGAGCAACAAAAAATTTTGTTAGATGTCACTTAGTTTAACCAAAATCGTCTCTTAGCACACTATGATTCAACTAGAACTTTCTTCGTTTTTTTTCGTTTCCTGAACAATTTTAGAAATGTCGCTTAGTATACATTCTAACGGGAACGTATCGATGTATAAAACAACATACTTTAGAAGGTACTATCGGTGTTCATTCCCAAGAAATTCGACTTGAAATACAATTTTAACTATAGTTTTCACTAGAATTTTTAATAGTTTTTTTATTTAAAAAAAAAACTATTAATTCAATATTTGTCAACATTTCACTAATTGTAAAAACTTATACTAAGTATAAAATAAACTAAATTAGAAGTCAATATCACTACTAGTTCTCGAGAAATTTGAGTCGAAAAACAATTTTTACCAATTTTCAATAGAGTTTTATATAGTTTTTTATTTTTTGTAAAAAAACTGTAAACTGATTTTTTTTTAAATTTTCACCAGTTGTGAAACACATTATTTTTCATAAAATAAAATTATTTTGAGTTTCAAATTGTTTTCCGTTCTTAGAATATCTGGGTTATGAAATTTTTTTTTTCAGTTTTTCTTATTTAAAAAAATAACGGTATGTTAATTTTTTTCCAAATTAATACCAAATCTGTATGACCTTACATTGAGTACATTAAATTTTATTTGAAATCAATAGCACTATTTTTTCGTGAGATATTTGAAACTAACCAAAATTTTTACTTTTTTTTTAAACCGTTATAGTGAAAAAACTACTCACTGAATTTTAATAAACGCCCTTTCAGCCTCTTTCGAAGTTATTATCTATTAAACAAAATTTATTTGAAGTCGATATCTTTACTCGTTCTTGAGATATCGACGTCGAAAAATGGTACAAGAACGTACGGACGTACGAACGTACGAACGTACGAACGTACGAACGTACGAACGTACGAACGTACGAACGTACGAACGTACGAACGTACGAACGTACGTACACACACACACACAGACATCTCTCTAAAAATGATTGATATAGCGTCTAGGGACCTTGAAACGTCGAGAAATGTCAAAAATTCCAATTTGACAAATCGGACCGATTACAATAACTCCCTATGGGAAGTTAATAATGAGAGTTCAGGGAACTCCCGGTTAATATGTGTAAACAGCAACGTGGATGTAAAAGGCTGCTGGTAAAGTGTGACATGGAAAGCCAAGATACCTTCAATATTTGAATTTACAAAATTTGTACGTTCTATTTATTAAAACTAAAATGTACAACTGGGCCACACGAACTACCTCTTATGTAATAGGCTAAGAATTTAAAAATCAATGTAATGGACAAAAATGTTCAAAAGCATACAATTCATTTAAAAAATAAATATTTTCTTATATTTGATATGCAATAATTTAAAACTTTTTACGAATTTTGCATATACATAATTTCATTCGAATCCGTTATGCCGATGATGAGAAATTCAAAATTCAAAAAAAAAATGGCAGTAATGTGTTAATTTAAATTTTTTCTTACCAAATTATAAATCGTTATAAACGAAAAAAAAAATTGATCAAAATTCTAAATGATGTTTTCAAGAAAAATACGATTTTCGAAAATAAGTACGTTTTTCGAAGTACATAGTTTTCAAAAATTATTTTTTTTGAAAATTTGAATACACAATATTTACTAAATATATTTTTACTTGCGACTTATAGGTACTACCTATAAGGCAAGTTATGCATTCGTAAAAAAAATCGAACTCGAGATTTTGATCAAAGTTGACATTACGATGATAGCGAAGACTAAAAAAGTGTGTCTGGATATTCTGTCTGTCTGTCGGTTCGACTACAGCCTAAACGGCTAGGCCGATTTTCTTTAAACTTGGTAGATATGGGTTTTGATTTTTTCCCCCCATACGTTTTTTTCTTCTTTTTTTTTAAGACCAAAAATAACGGTACCTGCCATACGATTTTTTTCGAAATTTTATAAATATTTTTTTTCTCAAAAACTGCTGGACAGATTTAAAAAATAAAAAAACAAAAAAATTTTATTTAGTTAAGGCTAGGTAATGCTTGAAAAAATTTTTCCGAAAAATGGTTATTGAGGATACCCCCTATGGAACCATTTTATTTGTTTCTGATTTTCTCAAAAACGGTACCACCGATTTTGATCATTTTTTTTTCGTGAAGGCTCTTTAAAAATCTAAATAGAATTGTGTATTCAAATTTTGAAAAAAAAATTTTTTGGATTTTTAAAAAAAACTTCAATTTTTTTTTTTAAAACTCAATATTTCGAAAACACCATCCTAGATTTTTTTTAAACTCGATAAATAAAAGTTTCTTAATATAATCTACAAGATGTGAGAAAAAAATTTCATTTTACCTTAAAATAAAGGTGCCCACCATACAAATGTTAAAAAATTTAAAAAAATGGTTTTCAAAAATCGTATTTTTCTCGAAAACGGCAACCAGAATTTTGATAAAATTTTTTTTCTTTCAATTAATTTTTATGATCTTTAATTTATTAAAAAAATTTTGAAATTAAGATATTACAGCTTGTACCTACCATAGAACCATTTTTTCGAATTTTGAATTTCTCATTATCCACATAACGGTTCTTAATGAATTTTTTTATAGAGAAGCTTCTAAAAAGTCTTAAACACATTGCATTTCAAAATTTTAAAATAAATATTTTTTGAATTTTTGAAAAAAAAAATCTATTTTTTTCTTTTTTTGAAAATTCGATATCTCAGAAACGGCTCAATATTTTTTTTTTTAAATTTAATTTTTATTCGAACAATAATAAAAAATTTAAATTGGCGTATCAAAATTTGTTCTTAAAAGTTTTTTAAAAATTTTGTATATAAAAGCTTTTTTTTAAGAAACCACTAAAACGACTTATAATTTTTGTTCTTGCATAAATTCATATTTGCATAGCATTCTGTTTTCGTCTCTTAATTTAAAAGAATTTAAAAAATTAATTTTATCCTTATGAACAGTTTTCTCTAATAACATTCGTTTTTAAAATTCCTAGTCTATTACATAGGAGCTAGTTCGTGCGACCCAGTCGTGCATTTTATTTTACAATGTGTTTTGAATTTTTGCAAAAAAAAAAAAATATTTTATGAAATTTCGACAAAAAATTGTTTGGCAGGTAGATAACCACAAAACTTGGATCTAAACAGATATGGAAGGAAATCAAAACCTTAGACTCATTCCGCTCAAGTGGTTGCCTCGGCCTCGCAGTAGCGCGTTCTGTCACTCCAATTTTCCAAGACCTTGTTGATGGTTTCGGCTGCAGTGACGGATTACTTGGATGATTTTGGCCTTAAGTACTTGAATTATTTCCGTATTGTAAGCATAACATCGGTCCTTCACGGATCCCCACACAGAAAAGTCCAAAGGGGTCAAATTGCAGCTCCGAGGCGGTCAACTGACGTCGCCAAGACGCCTGATAACACGATTTGGAAATTTGGTGCACAGAAGATCGATTGTAGCATTTTGCCCAAAATTGTTGTGCATTTCAAGCTGCTCTATGGCCCAAACTGCGAGCCTTCAATTCGACTTTGTAGGCGAATAATCCGAGATCTTTACGCACAATTCTCCAAAGACTAGTGCATAAAATGTTGAGTTGTTGAAATCGATGGCAAGTTGATGTTCGTGAATTGAGTCCCACACTCTAGGCTTCACCAGTAACATTCTCGTCTGTGCGCACCGTACGACGCGACGACGGGGATCATGAGTGTTGTTTGCACAAACTTGAGTACAGCAGGCGAAGTGGGTACTTCATTTTGACCAAAACTTCTATTCAAAAAACGCCTGTTTTAGCTACACAGTACTTCGTTTGGACATAAGTTTTCAATAATTCCCAACGTTGTTCAAGCGTAAAGCCACAAATTTCGTTCCGCGGAGGTATTATACTGTCTTCCCCCTATTAGGTATCATGATATTGGCCGAGTACACCACTTCGAAGGACTATGTTGCCGATTCCCCTGACTGTACTCAACAACAAGTTGCTCGATTCAACGTTCTTGGTTTGTGAACCCATCAGCATAGTTGTGTTCAACAGTTTTATCCACTTGTACCCCTGAATATTGGAGACATCTGTACTTGCTCCATATATGTAACAATCTCAACAGATAGTTCAACACCATCCTCAACCGACCAAAGATCCAAGTCTTGCTCAAGGGTTAAGTCCTAAAAAATACACCGAATTCTTGGACAAACCTCGTGGTAAGACATGGCTCTCGCTGATGAAGCCCACACTATGGAACCCAAATCCATAGATCCCTTCGATGCCATAACCAAGGGAACCTTTCGATGACTTTAAACATGTGTATTCCAACAAAAAGGTAGAAAAGTCCATTCCATACTTTTTTTCAGAAATTCGATACTGAACACTACTCTATCGGATTCGAAGAATACAAGTAAAGTGATAAGGTCGCTAATATTTTCATCAGCTGCAATCTCGTCACTGGAATGTTCTAGTTCTAGTTTGGTTAAGATGCGCAAGCAAGCCTTCATAATATCTTCAAACACTCTGCATCAAATTTCAAACGAATCGCTGAACCCGTGTTAATTTAGGGTTTTTAAAGATGTAAGGGCATTAACCCTGTCGGCTTGTTCATAGCATTTCTTCGTTGTTGAATGCATCCCTAAATCTGTCATCAATGATCGCTTTGGGGCCTTGATATCTTTGGCTATGAAGGATCTCTTCCTGAAGTATGTAGCAGCTATACTTCTGGGTTTAAAAGTCTTTCGCGGTTCTTCATAAATTTGGAGACAAGCTACAACGTATTGGGCAATGCGAATTATACCTGCACTTTGTAAGAACATCTTCTTTGACCAATACTTTCTTATGAGGAGGTTACGATATAATTCTGTGCAGCTTCTCAAGATGGTCGATATAATTTAATGTTTAAAGATTATGTCATGCAAATGTTGGCCGCGGCTGCACCTCAATATGGTCCATCCGCTTAGTCCAATTTTGGCATACTCATCTCACGAATAAAGGCTTCAATGTTGGCTTCCAGTGCGTCAATCGAAGCGGGCTTATCGCTATAGACATGAGCCTTAACATAGCCCCACAAAAAAAGTCTAGAAGCGTTAAATCACATGATCTAGGCGGCCAATTGACCGGTCCCAAACGTGAAATAAACTGTTCACCGAAATCGCCTCTCAATCGGTCCATTGTTACGCATGTTGTGTGGCATATGGCACCGTATTTTTGAAACCACATATGTCATGCAAGTCAAGCTCTTCCATTTTGCACAAAAAAAAAGTTTGTTATCATCGCACGGTAGCGCTCACCATTCACAGTAACGTTGCGATTCGCATCATCTTTGAAGAAATACGGCCAATGATTCCACTAGCCCATAATCCACACCAAACAGTGACTTTTTCGGGAGTATCTTGCAATGTGTCTGGCTGCTCTTCCTTACAAATATGGCAGTTTAGCTTATTCACGTATCCATTCAACCAGAAATGAGCTTCTTCGCTGAACACAATTTTTCGATAAAAAAGTGGATCTTCGGCCAACTTTTCAAGAGCCCTTTCACCAAAAATTCGGCGTTGTGGTAGGTCTTTCGGCTTCAGTTCTTGCACCAGATATATTTTAAAAGGCTTCACACCTAAATCCTTCCGCAAAATTTTCCACGTTGTGGAGTGGAGTAACAGAGGCCCAATTGCTGCGAACGGCGCGCGCCGAATCGATAATTCACGGTCATCGCACTAACACTGGCCGATACAGCTGCGATATTTTCCTCAGTTAGCACTCTACGCAAGCATGTTGCTGGATTAGTGTCCAACAATGTAAATTTGGTGCGAAATTTAGTCACAATAGCCGCCTCAGCAGGTCGATTAAACTGACCATAAAATGGAAAAAGCGCGCGATTAACTTTCTTAACAGAGCACGCATTTTGATGATAAAATTCAATAATTTGCAAGCGTTGTTCGTTTGTAGCACGATTCATGGTTGAATTATAGACCAAATTGAAGATGTTTAACAGTGACACAAAACACGAAACGTGCGTGAGCTGTCAAAACCAGTGTTGCCAAAAAGAAAACAGCAAAAAAATCACCCATTAGTTTAAGAAATCTTTCACAAGCCAGGTCATGGTGCTCTTTTGGCAGTTCTTTAATTCCATGATGCCTACCGCTGTTCTTCGCACACTAGCCAGTTGGTGTACAGTTTCCCCCAAAATCTTAGATGCATCTGTACTACGTCCCGGAAGGTGTGTACATAGGTATAATCATCCGCAACTTGATAGAAAAGACCGGTGATCGTTACTGCGCACAACCCAGACAATCTGTCTTCGAACGTCCAATGAAGATCGCCTTACCGTACCCGTTATACATAATTTTTGGTATCAAGGCCGGTGGCCGTAATATCTTGAAGGTTGGTCGTGCCTTTCACAACTGCAAGGTGAAGAGTAACAACTTGCCAAAGGTAAGTACTCGGTGTTCTCATGAACCGCGTTGAACATCCCCATGGATCATCTGCTTCCTGTCATACCGGTTGGATTCCTGGTTATGAGTTTGACACCAAGGACGATACCAAGTGTATTTAGAGCCGTTAATAAAGTCGTCTGATTTGTTTCAAAAACAACAAGACTATCACTGCTCAATAATTAAAAATTTTAAAAAAGAGGAAAAACGGCTCTTTTTCGACTGAGTAGCTTTCCTGTACTCATATACCCAGATTAAATATTTAATAACAGTATCGCATTTCACTGAACACCTCAATCCTTATATCCTCCATTAAAATTTCTACCTTGTTTGCACTCGTTAATAATTTAAGAGAACATCTCCAAAATGAATCCAAAGGTTTCAATTTACCAAACAGCAAAACTCTTACAACAAAATCCAAACTCACCATCAACATCCATTAATGCACATAAATGTTTAAATTTAAAATCCTTAATCAATCCAAACACACGAATCGAATTCTATATATCCCAAAACACTTCGGAACCATTTTCCCATTGCTCCTTAACGCAAATCGGTTGTGATTGCTGTGGGTGTGGGAGCAGTATCAATAAATCCATACGATGGGGAGAACGAACCTAACCGAGCCGAACAGATTGGTGAAAATACAACCCCTGATGTATCCCAGGGATCGGTCAATATGCAAAATAAAATGTCAATTCCTTCGGTTCCGTTGGTATGTCGATTGTCGATTTTGAATTCTCGGAGGCATAAACCCAAAATACGTGGCAATTTCTTAACCTGAAAAAGGTTATATCTTTTTCCATTTCAATTTTCCTCAAAATATCCTTTTATATTATTTTTTTTTTGCTTTTTCAGGGGGAAACAGGAAAACCAAAACCGGCCCGAGTGAGGGACGAAGCAGCAAACAAAAAAAGGGATCCATCGATAGTTTGATTAAGATTCATTATTTAATTTATTATCATTCTTCGGACAATGTCCTTGGTCATTCTATCGCATCTGTTTGCGAAAATCGGTAGGATTCTTCCATTCTTCAGGCTCTGGGTCTGGGTTTGGGTTGGGATGGCGAATTCTATTAAGAATCAAAATCATAGAAAAGCGAGAGTTACGGGGAAAAGAAAAATGCCCAAGTTTTGTTTGGTTGCCAAGGGGGTGGTGCTTTGCCGGCTGGCGTAGTCCCTAAGGAAGTCTTAGGAAGCTCGGGTAATTGGAAATACTCAATTTCATTTTAAGTAGATAAATTGGGCATGAGGGTGATGGAGGCAAGGACAGGAAAGGAATACTTAAAAATCGAAAAGAAAAATTCAATCCTTAGAGAATAGCCTTGAAGAGAGGCGGGTGAGAAAGCGAGATAGACTCGGAGACTGAGAGTTCTAGGGTTTGTCATGTTGACATTTGATAGACTGGTAAAATCAATGTTGTCTATAGTATGGCAGGATAATGACTTTGGATTAATAGTATCCATCAGTCCATCGAAGAAATACTTTTTCTTTCTCATCGATTCAAGGAGTGGTTTTTTTTCATCTCCTCGAATTGACCGTCAATTTGAAGATGAAAGGACTGGCATGAAGGGTGGTCGACCCATACTTTAACGGTGACAACCAAGGCCGTCTTTACCCTTTTGGGGGCCCTGGGCACTTTTCCAAAATGGGGCCTTGTATGATTATAAAAATGTTATGTTGTGTAACAAAGGTATACAGAAAAAATCACATAACTTTGAATTAATATTTATTCTTTTAATTTTTTAAATAAATAATATTTTTTTAATTCATTAAAAAGATAAATAATTATTGCAGCATTTAAAACATAAACATAAACATAAGCAATGTAAAAACAAAAACAAAAAAATAAATATTTCATATAAAAATTCAAAAATAAACAAAATTTAAATAGGTAACAGAAAATTAAATAAGTTATTCAGAATGTTATTTAAAGAACAATATATTTATATTCAAAAAGTGACACAGACTATATTTTTTCAGGTAAAAGAGAGGAATGTTTATTGAAGGAGTCTTTTTCTTGATTTGAGATTAGCAAAACCATTGATTACATCTTCAGAATCGATGCCTCTGACGATGTCGCTTTCCATTGACATCAGCGACAAACTTATCAATCTTTCTTGAATCTGAGTTCGTTTTTTATTCTTTTTAACTTAGAGAAGGAATGTTCCCCACTGCAATCGGTCACCATCATACTTAAGAAAATTCTTAGTGCAATTTCAACATTTGGAAATTCATCTTCAATTTTATTTGTTTTTAAAAAATTATAAAGTTCTAGAATATTGTCATTTTTTTTTATTTTAGTGCCGACTAATTTTCAAGTATTCTTTTAAATTCAAGTATTCTTTTAAATTCAGGCGTTCTAGATTGGTATCCAACACCGGACGAGAATAAAAGACGATTTTGTCATTTTCCCAACGTCCACTTATTAAATCTACGGCTAAGACTCAGTGTGAATTACACGAAATAAATGACAAAATTGCATGTGATTCCGATTGAGTGGTAATCACATGACTCCGGGTGCACACTGAATGTGGAATATAATTATTTAATAATGCGGTATGCAGGTGTCGTAGCGTTTTGCTCGGTAATATGATTAGGGGTCGTTGGGGTCGTAGCATTTTGCTCGTTAATGCGATTAAATTGCTCGGTGATGAGATTAAATTATTTAATAATTGTAACGCTTCGTTACAGTCCCCCCTTACTTTACTAGACGAGAACCTTCTCGGCTAAAAAAAACTTAATATATATATATATTTTTTTTTTTTTTTATGTATATATATTTTTTTTTTTTTTTTTATGTATATATTTTTTTTTTTTTTTTGTTTTTATGTATATATATATTTTTTTTTTTATGTATATATTTTTTTTTTTTTTTTTTTTTTTTTTTTTTATAATATATTTTTTTTCAATAATCGGAACTTAAATATATTCATTACAAACTAAAAAAAAGCTATATAAAACTAGAATCTTATAATATAATGACTACTTCTGCTTCTGTGGTCTTCATCATATCGGCGGGTACGGTAACGGTTTGCTTAAATTTATGCATCGTTTTCGGCTTAGTTGCGAGCTGCACAATGGCTTCTTGGCGTTAAAACAGGGTGTAGCCATGTTGGAAGCTTTGGCATATGCGGCGGTTGGCGTAAGTTCCATGACTGTTAATCTGACGTCTGAAAATATCTTCGGTTTGTTTCGAATCCTGGGTGGCGAAGTATTTTCTGACCGGAGGATTGGACTTGCCCACTTCTTTTCGGCTTCGTGGCGGCGGTGGCGGCGGCGGCGTCTTACTTCAGCCATTTGTGGCATAATGGATTGAGGCTTCGATTCTGGTCGGACGGCGGGTGTCACTTTTGAGGGCGTGATCGTATTAAGTTTGCATGGTGCGTAGCTTCTTGTACGTTTACTCTTGTACTGGTCTTTAGTGGTGGATGGTTGCTGTCTGGTGCGAACTGATGACCTGCCACGTTCTGGGAATTCTTCCTTAATTTCCTTCGGTATTTCGTGGGTACAGGTAGGTGCTTTATGCGTACTACTTGCTGCGATCGAATCATTTACCAGTGATGATGTGTGTACGTTGAAGGTCGGCGGCAGCGGCGGCGGACTGGTAATCTGGCGGTCAGCTTGACATTCTTTTAAATTTCTTCTTTCGGTGATTCGTTTTCCTTCAACAAATAGTTGTATTCCTACCTTGCCTAGTGTATCCATTCCCAAAATTACATGTTCACTTAACCCTGGTAAGTATGACACTTCCTCGGTGACGGGTGTCTCGCCTATATAGAAAGTCACTGTATAGTGTTCTGATGTGAGGACTGGTTTCCCATTAGCCATATGGATAGTCTTTTGGTACTTCCGCATAGGCGTCTCCAATAGCCGGAATTTATATCTTAAAACGTCTCCTACAAACGTCTTCGTAGATCCGGTATCGACTAAGGCTTGGTACATCTGGTCGTTCAATTTAATTGGAACGAAAAATCGGGGATCTAATGCTGGGGGAGTATTCACAACGGCAACGGGGGCTTGGTGGCAATGACAATCTTTTGATAAAATTCCATCATGGCCACAGTAAGAGCAAAATAAATGGAACGGTCGGCGGCAATTTTGTTTTCGGTGTCCTCGTTGCTTGCAGTTCCAACAATGTGTGGATCGGTCGTACGGCGGCGGTGTGGTAACTGCTAGTGCTCTGGGCGCTTGGCCATTAGGTTGGGGTACCCTACTTATCGGAGCGGAATGATTCTGAGCAGGTGTAGGGCGATATCCTCGTTCGTCGTTTCTGATCGCTTCGAATTCCTCTGCTAGTATTATCAACTCCTCTAGCGTTTCGAAGTCTCTTCGTCGCACGTAGTATCGATATTCTGGTCGTAGGCTCTCGTATATTCTATCGATGGAGTCGGCGGCGGTAATGCGAGGATGCTGGCGAATCAGATACTGTACTGCCATAATAAAGTCCTTTGCTCGTTCTCGGGGGCCTTGGCGCTTCCTAAAGATTTCATCCTCGATACGGTATACGTACCGGGCTGGCAAAAAGTGTTGTAGGAACAAGCTGCGGAATTCTGTCCAGGTTGATAAGCTTTCTCTCTTAATACGTAACCATTCCAGTGCGGTTCCTCGGAATATTTCCGGCAACGATCTCAGTATGTCGTTCGGGGGTATGTTGTAGCAACTGGTTAGTTCTTCTATCCTTTCTAGAAATTCTAAGGGATTACCATTGGAATCATACCTTAAGCCCCATTTACGGACTATGTTCATCACTTCGGCTTCGTAACTTAAAGTGAGGTAGGCAAAAGGTTGAGGGCGAATTTCTGGTTTAGGCGGCGGTATTGGTTTGGTGGCTAATCTCGGCAGTGTCTCTTCGTGGCTTGCTGTTGGCGGCTTAATGGGAGTCATCGCTTCATCAGCAGGATCTATGTTATTCCTGACTTCTACGGTGCTTTCCCATTCCTGGCAGAGGTTCTGGGTTGATTTATGCGTTCGGAGCTCCTTAAGATGCTGGCTTAGCCTTTTGCGAAGGGTTTGCATATTGCCACTAGTTTCCAACTTTCTCGTTGATAATACTTCAATTAGTTCGGGTTTCTTCAGGAAATATATGAATCCGAGATTTTTGTACGGATTATATTCGCTCGTTTCTGCTTCATCTAAGTCGGTCATGTTGAAGCTGGATACTGTTGAGCTGGGTGATGCGAAGTGGGGTCTGGGCGGCGGATCTGTCATACGGTGGAACTTTTCGAAGGGTCACAGGTAAATCGGAGGTCGGAGTACGGATAAAGTTTTCAATGGCTTATTAGAATAAAACGGCGGTCGGTATTGCCTTGAAAAATTTCGGTTCGGTCGGCGGTCGGAGTGCGGTTGATCCTTCAAAATGTCCCTGCTCGGGCGCCAATTTGTGATGCTTTTTCTTCGTGGCTGAGGTATAACTCGTCGGTGTCCAGGGTTCTTCCCAAAGAAGCAACAAACTTGGGTTTGGAGGGTCTAAAGCTCCGAATGAAATAATGTTTTAATACTCCAAAACTTTCAATTACTTTATTTGGCTTCGTATTTCTAACACGGTATTTCATATACTTTTATTAACAATATTTCTTTTCTTAAAATAAATAACACGGTACTTCATATACTACAGTATTCATAAGCTTAAATAAATAACACGGTATTTCATATAATGTGTCCCTAGCACACAACCTAGGGAAATAAACGGGTGGAACTCTAAAAAGAGAACCTGTCCAGTGAGCTACCTTGAAGAGGAGATCAGAGGAAAGAAACGGTCGGGAACCTTATCGGAAGCCCTGTGTCCCTAGCACGCAACCTAGGGAAATAAACGGGTGGAACTCTAAAGAGAGAACCTGTCCAGTGAGCTTCCTTGAAGAGGAGCCCAAAGGAAATAAACGGTCGAGAATTCTTATAGAAAACTCTTGTCCCTAGCACGCAACCTAGGGAAATAAACGGGTGGAACTCTATAAAGAGAACCTGTCCAATGAGCTGCCTTGAAGAGGAGATCAAAGGAAAGAAACGGATTCGGGAACCTTATCGGAAGCCCTGTGTCCCTAGCACGCAACCTAGGGAAATAAACGGGTGGAACTCTAAAGAGAGAACCTGTCCAGTGAGTTTCCTTGAAGAGGAACCCAAAGGAAATAAACGGTCGAGAATTCTTATAGAAAACTCTTGTCCCTAGCACGCAACCTAGGGAAATAAACGGGTGGAACTCTATGAAGAGGACCTGTCCAATGAGCTGCCTTGAAGAGGAGATCAAAGGAAAGAAACGGATTCGGGAACCTTATCGGAAGCCCTGTGTCCCTAGCACGCAACCTAGGGAAATAAACGGGTGGAACTCTAAAGAGAGAACCTGTCCAGTGAGTTTCCTTGAAGAGGAACCCAAAGGAAATAAACGGTCGAGAATTCTTATAGAAAACTCTTGTCCCTAGCACGCAACCTAGGGAAATAAACGGGTGGAACTCTATGAAGAGAACCTGTCCAATGAGCTGCCTTGAAGAGGAGATCAAAGGAAAGAAACGGGTTGGTTTAGTAACTTATAATACTCTTAATAATAATAATAATAAATATTCCCCCCCTCTAGCTAATGCTCCTATTAATCTTTAAACTCGACTACTCTAGCTAAAAAAACCCTACTATTTTATAAAAAAGTTAAGATTAGCTTCACCAATGCGGTGTTGCCTATCTGTCACCGAAACGCCTTATACAAGGTTTTTGTTTGCGGCCCGATCTTAGATTCTCTATACTCTAGATTGGTATCCAACACCGGACGAGAATAAAAGACGATTTTGTCATTTTCCCAACGTCCACTTATTAAATCTACGGCTAAGACTCAGTGTGAATTACACGAAATAAATGACAAAATTGCATGTGATTCCGATTGAGTGGTAATCACATGACTCCGGGTGCACACTGAATGTGGAATATAATTATTTAATAATGCGGTATGCAGGTGTCGTAGCGTTTTGCTCGGTAATATGATTAGGGGTCGTTGGGGTCGTAGCATTTTGCTCGTTAATGCGATTAAATTGCTCGGTGATGAGATTAAATTATTTAATAATTGTAACGCTTCGTTACAGTATGTAGTTCATCTCCATTCACATCTTCAGTGTAAAATTTAGCAAAAGATTTGCAGTTTTCTTTTAAGTCTTCTGAATTCAGATTTCTTAATCGAAAAAAAGTCGAAACGTTGGCCAGTCTTCGTATACGAACCTAGTCGCTGTTTCAAATGAAGAAAGGTTTCAATTTTGAATCTTTTTTTCCCAGTCAGAATTACTGAGGATCCAGAGCCGTGAAAAAAGTCTGGCGTGAGCTTCTACACCTCGTCCTTTCAGAAAGATCCTCATATTCGGAATCGGTTTTTTTTTGTTTGTCCGTGAACCCAATTATCAATTCCAGGGTAATGTGGCAAACTGCATTGCCACTTAGTTAATTAGTCACAGCGGAGCCTTGTTTATACAGTAGTTGGCATAAGTATTTTGACGAAATAAAAATCGTGCATTTTTCAGTTGAACTTTTTAATGGCTTTATAAAGAATATTTGTTTATTTTTTTTCCTTTTTATATATAACTAACACAAACTTAAAAATAGTCAAACAAATATTTTTTCATAAAAACTTAAAAAGATATAAATAAATTATTAATTTCACTCGTTGGGATAAGTATTTTGACAAGTATGCATTATTAAGAAAACAAAATTTAAATTTCAAAAAATAAGGAAATGAAGAATTTAGTAAAATGTATAACCTCCTTTGGCTTCAATAACTTTTTGAAGGCGTCTCGGTACTGAATCCACTAAATTTTGAAGAATATCTGGAGATATCTCTTTCCAAAGGGAAGTTACCTCAGCAATTGTCTCCTCTCTGGTTTTATTTAAAGAAACTGTTCTTTTGCGTTTCAAAAGAGACCAGACGTTTTCTATATAATATTTAAATCTGGACTATGAGGTGGCCAGTCCAAAGTAGTAACACCAACATCCTTCAAAAAATTCATTACCAGCCGGGCTGTGTGGCATGGGGCATTGTCCTGTTGCAGGATGAATGATTCGCCAATAAGCATATCTCCGGATGGAAAGGCAATATCATTTAGGGTACTACCATATAGGCTTTTGTTCATAGAGCCGGTGTGCCAAGTCACCCAGTCCATTATAAGCAACACATCCCCAAAACATGACAGAGCCTCCACCGTGGCTCACTTTTTGACAAACGGGCCTTTTTTTTGCCTTACTACCTGGCAATCTTACAAAAAAATTATTTTTTGATCAATTATACTGAAAGGAGCTTTCATCTGTCCATAGAACGCTTCTCCAGAACCTCCTTTGGCTTGTGCAGATGTTCCTTTGCGCAGGCCAGTCTTTTAAATTTGTTTACCTTTGATATGTACGGCACGTCCTTAACTTTAATTGTCTTGAAATCTCCTTCTTTTAAACGTCGTCGGACAGTACGCTCACTGATTGGATTCTTGGCCGTCAAATTCCATTTATCTGTAGCAGATTGAGGCTTCACAAAAATATTTTTTTTTTAAATTCCCGTAAAAGAATTCGGTCTTCAGTGGGCGTTGTTTTGTGCCTGGCACCAGATCTTCACGTGGTTTTCACGTGCAAAGTGTAAAAACAGGTATACAAAGATTCCGTCTAAATACTTATGCCACACAAAAATTCGTTGTTTACATGCATTTTTATGAGCAAAAAGAGAATGCAAAATGTAAACAATACAAAACTTGGCATGCATAGAGCTAAAAACATATTCTTTGTTTTGCACATTATTTTCTCGCCGTTATTTAACGATAATTAGCAAAGTGTAGGTTCAATAGTCAGAAAAAGGTTTCGTCAAAATATTTATGCTAACTACTGTATGTAGGTGCTTCATATTTCTGTTTTAATTTGAATATAATTTCGCAGGGAATGTGATTTACAATGTTCAGCAAAGGTTGTTGTTCAGCAAAGAAAGTACGAATTCTGATCATTCCTTACGCATCTAAAATTGTATTGAAATATTTTTTTTCTTGAAAATAGACCAATAGAGGTTAAGTGATGTTTCAGCAATTTGGGGGCCCCTGGTGATTGCGGGGCCCTGGGCCCAGGCTCAGTGGGCCCAGTGGTAAAGAGGGGTCTGGTGACAACACAGAATTTTCAGCAGGGGCGATTGTTTTTAAGTTCAAAGATAAGTAATGTCTTTTGTGAACATTTTTACGTTGGTAAAAATTCAACTTTTATTAGCGACCCGTTCCCTCTTATTGGAGGTTTAACTTTTTATTAATTTATAAATTTTTTGAAAGTTCGGCTTGAGGAAAGGCGATTAAAATGCATTTATTGTTATGCAAGCTTTTACTTTCTTCACGACCATTCGGGTACGTTTATATTTTTCATTGAGCCCATATTGATAAGATTACAATCAATATACCCATGAATTTAATGTTTTTATAATTCACGCGCACTGAAGGGGTAATAAATACCCTTTTATTTTTTAGTAATAATTTATATGAGCTCATTCAACAATAGTTGGACAGTAACGCACATACCAATAATGGAAAGGTTTTCAGTTTCCGCGATGGAAGTTCCACTCTTGTGACATGTTAAAGCGACTTAACAAAGTCAGCTTTGAGTTTTGGAAGCATTAAATTCCATACGATTATTAATACCCCATTTTAGATGCTGCTTAGATTTTAATGTAATGAACTATATACATTCTGTTTTGCAGTTCCACATCCAAGGAATAGCAACGTGAATGTAAAAAGGACTACACAAAATTAAGAGTGTTGTCATCAGCGGAGTAGTATATGTTATATGAAATAGTGTCGGAGACAATACGGAACCTTCGGGCACACCAGCGTTTATATTCAGAACTTCAGATTTATTACCGCACAAAACAACTTGGAGTGAACTATCGTAAAAGTGACTACTAATTAATGCAGCAATGGGGTGATATATTGATACCGAAAGTATTCATTTTGGATAAGGCAGCTCTGTCAAATGCCTTAGAAATACCGAACGCAATAATGTCAGTCATCAAGCAGCTTTCATTCCTCAAGAATTTTCATAAGCTCAGCTTTTCAAAAACCTTGGAAAGAAGGGATATCACAGCAAGTGGTCGGTAATTAGAAGGTGAGGACAAATCGTCTTTTTTAGAAATTTGGTGAACAAGCGTTTCTTCCAATCATAGGGAAAATGGGCAGAGAATGGGATAGAAAAAAAAGCTATCGCAGTAGCTTTGCCAACATTGAAGAACACACATTTTTAAGACATTAGGTGATGCACCATCGAAGTCAACAGGTTTGTGAATTATAAATTTAATTACGAGAAAATTCTAGGATGTCTTCATTCTTCGTCTATAACACGCATGCAAGATTGGTTGAGAGTTGAAGGTCACTAGGTAGAAGATATATACAATATTTTTTGTCCTTAAAACGGTTTCACAGATTTAAAAAAAAAATACAAAAATTTCATATAATAAAAATTAGATAATGGTTAAAAAATACAATAAAGGGCGGAAATGGAATAAAACAAGCTCATGTATGCCATCGTGGCGTTCGCTATGTGGCACGTAGCGCAGTCCTGCTGGGATCTCATTTCGTCTTGGTCGACATGTTTCAATTTGAGCCATACGAAATTGGTTATCATCGTTTTGTAGTGCTTGTCACTGACGTAGATCGCGTCACCATCAATGGTATACATCGGGTAGGTGAGCGTTCGTCCCATATACCGCATAACCGCATAGTTTGCTTGTTATCACTGCCATTCATCCAAAAATGAGCCCTGTCGGTAAAGATGATTATTGAGCCAAAATCTGGATCCTCCACCAAATGCTCCGAGGCTGAGTCAGTCAACAAACGGTGTTGTCTATGGTCATGAACTTTAAGCTCCTGGGTCAGTTGGATCCCGTACAGGTGTAGGCCAAAGTCCCGACGTGAAATTCACCAAGTTCACCAAGTTTGTTTTTGATTTTATCGAACACTGTTAAATGTATCTAATATAAGGTAAGTTATGCATTCGCAAAAAAAAATTGAAATTGTCACACAGAATTTAAAAAAAAAAATCATTAAATTTCATTTAGTTAAGGCTAGGTAACAGTTGAAAAAAAAAATTCCGAAAAATGGTTATTTTTGGTAGCCCTCCTGGAACCATTTTTTTTGTTTTTGATTTTCTCAAAAACGGTACAACTCATTTTTTTTTATGCTAAAGGTCCTGTAAAGTTTGAATATTATTACATATTAAAATTTTCAATTTTTTATTTTTTGGATTTAAAAAAAAAATTCAAAATTATTTTTTGGAAACTCAATATTTCGAAAACCCCTGGTTTGATTTTTTTCAAAACTGAAAAATAAAAGTGTCTTAATAATCTATAAGATTTCAGAAAAAAAACAATTTTTTTACCTAAAAATAACGGTACCCACCATACAAATGTTAAAAAATGGTTTTCGAAAATCGTATTTTTCTCGAAAACTGTTTCGAGAATTTTGATAAATTTTTTTTCTTTCGTTTAATTTTTACGATCTTTAATTTAATAAAAAAAAATTTTCACATTAATATATTACTGACTGTACCTACCATAGAACCATTTTTTCGAATTTTGGATTTCTCATTATCGGCAACGGATTTTAATGAAATTTCTTATAGAGAAGCTTCTAAAAAGTTTAAAAAACATTGCATTTTAAAACTTAAAAAAATAGTTTTTGAATTTTTGAAAAAGAAATTTATTTTTTTTTTGAAAATTCAATATCTCAAAAACGGCTCAGTATCTTTCTTGGAAATTTTATTTTCATTCGTACAATAATAAAAACTTAAAGTTGGCGCACCAAACTTTTTTCTTAAAAATGTTTTAAAAGTTTTGTATATAAAAGTTTTATTTTTCAAGAAACTACTACAACGACTTATAATTTTTGTTCTTGCATATATTCAGATCTGCATAGCATTCCGTTCTTGTCCCTTGAATTTAAAAAAATTATTTTATCCTTATGAACAGTTTTCTCTAGTAACAATCGTTTTTAAAATTCCTAGTGTATTACATAGGAGTTAGTTCGTGCCACCCATTTTATTTTTTTAATTTAGAAATGCAATATTTTTTAAACTTTTTAGAAACTTCTTTATACAAGATTTCATTCAAATTCGTTATGAAAATAATAAGAAATTCAAAATTTGAAAAAAAAAAAAATGCTTCTACGGTAGGTTGACTGTACCTACGATAGAAGCATTTTTTCAAATAAAAAAAAAATCTTAATTAATCTTAATTAAATTTTTTTTATTAAATTATAGATTGTAAAAATTAATTAATATTCTAGGCACCGTTTTCGAGAAAAATACGAATTTGAAAACCAATAAATTCAAATAAACAAAACTATTTAAGTTTTTTGGGGAGTCTCAGCCTTAGGATTAAAAAAAAATTGTCAAAATCGGTTGTAAAATGGTTTTATGGGGGGTACCATTATTAACTATTTTTTTGGAAAATTCTTTTCATCCATCTCCTGTAGCATTAACTAAATGAAAATTTTTGATTTTTTTTTTTAATCTTTGGGACAGTTTTTTAGAAAAAAAATATTTATAAAAGTTGGAAAATATTCGTGTGGGGGGTACCGTTTATTGGTCTTAGACAAAAAAAAAAAAAACGTGTGGGGGGAAATAAAATTGAAAATGCTACGAGTATCTACCAAAGTTAAACAAAATCGGCCGAGACACTTAGGCTGTAGTCGAACAGACAGGCAGACAGAATTTTCTATCATCATAATACCAACTTTGTTCAAAAGTTCGAATTCGATTTTTTCCGAATGCATAACTTATCATAGAGTACCTACTTATGTATGCACATTAGGGTGTGTCAAAATGCTCAACTATGGTATTTTCAAATGTAATAGCTTTTAAAAGTTGCTTAACAAAATTAAATTCTGCGTTTACAATTTTCATTTTAATTAATATCTTTGGCTCGCTCAAAAATATGGTAGAAATCCCAAAACTTTTGATTTTTTCGAAATTTTTGAAATATGTGACGACGTTCAATTATACCTCAGTTCACAACTACTACTCGTAAAATCTCTTTTATTACCTGTTTTGTTATATAGTTGTGAGGTTTTTTTGCTATGTTGGTTACAATACCAGGCGTAAACTAAATGTCATTTACAATAACTTAGCAAGATATATTTTTAAAAAACGCCGTTTTGATCACATTTCAAGTTACTCTCAGCAAATCATGGGCCTAAGCTTCGATAACCTCATTAAGTTCAGAGGTATTAATCTATTGCATGGTATTATGCAGACTAAACAACCGGAGTATTTGTACAGTAGGCTTAATTTCGTCAGCTCGCAACGAAAATTTGCTTTAATCCAGTCTAGGTTTCTTTGCATGCAATCTGAGCGCACATTTTTTGTTCATGCCACCCTTTTATGGAACTCATTACGCGTCACACTTAGGAGAATCAAAAACCCAAGCGAATTCAAAACTCTTCTCTTCAATCACTTGGCCAGTGATATATAATAATATATTAATATTTAATAAAATGTATTTAGTTTATATAAATTAGTTTTATTAGATTAAGATTAGATTTTTCTTTTTTGTTCAAATCTAACATTGAAAGCTGTCATTTACGCCTTCTCAATTCTCATATTAAAAATGTTAAACACTCGAAATCACGTTTGTAAATTATTTGTAAAGCATTCACAAGCTATGAGATTTAATCTCAATGTGACACTATTACTTGTTAATAAAATGAAATGAAAATGTGTTGTTTTAAATTGCGCCGTGTGGATACAAAAAAAATATATAAAATATTTTTAGGCTTTCAAATCAAATATAATTCTAAGAAAACAATTTTAAGCTTATATTTGATTAAATTGAACACTTGATAAAGAAGCTATGAAACAATAGAAGAGGAAGAAAAATCAATTTTTTATATACAGCCAGGTTCTACATTTCACTTTCACTCGAAATGGAATTGAAATCGATACAAATTAAAATTTAGTGTTCTACAATTTGCTTTTGACGATATCGATTTCATTTTGTTCGAAGTGAAATTGATGCGAATTTTCATGTTCCAGATTTCGATTTTTTCGATTTTCAGGTGATTTAAATCCGATCAGTTCTAGTTGTGTGAATTTATTATTTATTGTAAAATTTTCAGAAAAAAAAAAAGAAAAATATTCTTTTCTATTAAAGAATAGTGTTGCAACTTGACTCGCGTCAGATCGATGCATTCTATAACTCCGGGAATTTTTTTTTTTTTCAAAAAAATTAGGTATAGATTTCCATGCCTCTTCATTGGGTATTTCAATTTGGATTCAACTTGGACGAATTTTATTATCCGAATCAGAACCTTTGACACAGTATTTACTTATACTTATTTAACATTTTCTTTGGCAAGAAAACGTAAGACCGCGGCCAGCTGCAATGATGCAGGAATGGAAGTCATTGCATTTCTAATGGGTTTGAATGATCTCCCAACATTTGTTTCTTTTTGTTCCCTCTGCATATTCCCGATTGCTAAGTTGCAATGCTATTGCAAGCAATCACAATATTTTATTGAATTACATTTATCAAAATTTACACACACAATTTTAATAGTAATCAAAAAAATTCACAAACAAAATAGTTTTGTATTTGCAAACTGAGAAGTGACAGCTGTTCGCAATTTCACTTAAAGTGATTTCGAAAGGATTTCGAAGTTATGAAAGCGGGTGAAATGTAAAACACTGAAAACAAATTCAATCGATTTGGAAATTCGTTTTCATTTCGATTTCACTCGATTTTTGGAACCTGGCGATAAAATCGTTTTTTTTACATACAAAAAAAATCTTAAAAACTGACGGAACCACCTACAATATCATGGTTTATCTTTTTGTAAAGACGAAAATTCTTTCTGTATTTTGTTGAGTTTTTTTTAGTATACCTACTTAAGAAATAAAAAAAATTGATTGAAAATTAAGTTTTTGTTTTTTTCAACTTCAACCGATTTGAGCGAGCCAAAGACGAATGTTATCTTATTTTTTTTTAAATGTTCTTAAACCTCAGACCCTAATAAAACTTTTGAGCGCTATTACATTTAAAAATTAGAGTTCTTTTTTGCGGCCATACAAAAGTGACACACCCTAATGTACATACATATATGTCGCAAGAAAAAATATTGATAGAAACAACAATTTCGCGTCAGCATAAACAGTTACACCTTATCTCACTTTATCCGAGTAAGATCGTCCAAAATGATAAGGAAGACCGAGCATCCATTAAAGTCTTGATAACAGGGAGAAGCGAGGTTGTATTATCGCATAGAATGGAATGCGATGCTGTCCTGGGTCAGACTGGGATCCGATAAAAATGGAAACTTCCATTGATGTATATGTATGTTTCAAATTTATATTATTAAGAACATCTCACGCAGATGTGAGTTGAAAAGGACTAACAAAAAAATCTGTTCCAGAGATGATTTATCGGCACATAGAACGTAAAAAGGACGTATAAATCGCACTTGAAATTCAAACGACTTCTCTGTATCCGAACGTATTTCACCCGACGACGTCCATTTCTGTTTATCTTCTGCCATTTCAGATATTTTTTCATTTAACGCTTCCATTTGTAATAAAAAATTAACTTTCATCTCCAAGATAACTACTATCCTATTAAAAAAGTTACCTATATTCATACAAATGGACGCACAAGATGTAATCGTCCCTTAATAAAAACACCCAGAACAACAAAACAAAAAAACAACAAACCAACATTAAAAAAGAACTTTGTTCGTAAAACTTCACAATCGTCCGTCCTATTTATTTTACACCTGCATTAAGTTCTTCCCTTGCCGTTTTGCAATAAAACTTGATCCATCCCCTGGCGATTTTATCGCTGACATAAGTTTTAACAATATGAAATGAAACGCAATATCATCTATAGGATTTTATTGTACGACTTCAATGGAAATGGACTCGCCCCGCCCCCAATACTCGTACAACTTTTATATTTCCCCGCAACTAAAACCTAAAACAACTTCATTTCTTTTCACAGACGACACACATAAATCTGAATCGCAGTCTTTAGGCGAAAAAGCCAAAGCGAAAAAAATATTAAAAACAAACAAAAATGAAAATTGAACCAAATAAAAAAATAAAGTCCTTAAAACGCTGAAATTGCCAAAAGGCCAAATACAACAACAGAGTACCCCGGATAGTAGCTAAATTATCTTATCCTTAGGGGGAAATTCAATCAAAATTCAAATTACTTCATGTAAAATGAAACGCAATGCTCCGCATCGGCACCGTAACCGTATAAATGGATGCTCGCAAGTCGTAGGAGGAGCTCGGCTCTGGGGTAACTCGGGAAGACAACCAAGTTTTGGTAAGGATTATTTTCTCACCTCCGATACATGAGTCATCGCGGATTATATTGAAGTCTGAAGTGAAGCATCCTCAACAACACAGCTTGTGCACACGATGGCTCTTGGCAATTGGATTCATTTTCGATAAACTGCCTCTAATTTCCAGGGCATATTTTGCACGACTTTGGCCCCCATTTGTTTTATTGTCGGATTCGAACTCAAGCAAACAGCAAATGAAATAAAACTCCATTTACGATTTCTTATATAGTGATATCCTCATAATCCTGGGAGTAAATTTTGAGTGGAGCACCCTGCCGCATGGCACCGATATAAACTTTCGGTTTGCTCCCCCGTTTGCTGCAGCAGCAATCTCCGTCCTGGCAACAACCAACAAAGTTATAAATCCAGCAGAATCTATTAACAAATTTTATATCAGAAATTAAATTTGGAAAGTGGCTTCGAGGATCAAGATGGAAATGGAAGACGAAGATGAAGAAAAACGATGGAATACCACTGAATCAAGCTGGGAAGAGTACTCGTATAGTGCGGAGCTTGACGAGTGTGAGGAAAGTAAACAGCTATTTAATTAAAAGGATTCGCCGAGTGTTAGGTACTTAAGATCTCCGTTAAACGTTGCTCACCTTTCAAGGCGTCCCGCAGCGATACACAAGGTGAACGCTGAACGCTGAACGGGGACATGTTATTAGCTGAACTGAATTTACGACACCCATAAAATTAATGCGATAAAAGTGCCAGGCTTGGGGGTTGAGAGCTTATGCGAGTACATTTCGCTAAGGTATAAATTTCTCTTAGGACTGTTTGTTTATATGAGTGCCGGGCTTAAGGGTTGGCAGTGCTGAATGTTCATATATGTGTGCTTTGTTGGGTGCGGTAGGAATTTTCTTTGTAATTAAGTGTTATGTGTGCTTATCAAAATGGGAAAAGGCTCTAATAATGATCTATATACATATAAAGGGATACACCCAAAAACCTGAGGTTTGCAAGTCTGTTACAGTGTGGGTGAGAGGGTGGATCTATTACCATGTTAGACAATACTTAATCCTCAGAAGAAAAGATATTAGTCTTGTATACTAATGGATTTCAACACTGTGTAGTATTTTGAATTGGAAACAATGTGGTGATATTTTCAAATAAAAACGAAATTGTAGTAGATTAATATCAAGAAGGAGTAATAAAATATTTGAAGCGTTACCACCCCTACCATACCTACACACAGCCTTATTATATAGGCGATGAGTACATTCACTGTGCATTTGAAGTCATTCAACTAGAACTAAATTGGAATTTCATACAGTTTTGTTCTTTATCTTCTCAGTTCACTCTTACTTATAGCCAACCATTTCATAAGATGAAGTACAGAAAATAACAAAATCGTCTTAGTGACGTATAACTGAATTCTTTGTACAGCCTGGTAAAGAGGACATCATTTAACTTGTTTTTGAAGAAAAATACCCCCGATATTGCCCTCATCAGCGAAACCAACGTGACAAGGAGGAATAATATAAACATCACCGGGTACAAAACCTACCGGCAGGATAAAACGGAAAACCGAAGAGGGACGGCCATTTTTTTGAGAAACAAGATTTCACCCAACACCAGTGAAACCGCCATTACAGGGCTACAAACCAGTAAAGCCACCGCCATCCGGATACGACTAGGCAGAGGAGAAACCTTGACAGTGATCAGTGTTTACTTCAAGTGTGGATCCAACGCTGGAAATATTAAAAACGACCTGCATATTCTTAACCGGACTCTAAAGCAGACTACCTATGGACTCATTGGCGGCAACTTTAATGCGAGGCATCATCAATGGCTGGACACCTCTATTGACTCTGAAAAAAAGGCGATCATGGACTGGATAAATGTCAACAGCGAAGAACACTCCTTGGTTGTTGTGTCACAACCAAAACCTATCTTTCCTAGGACTCCATCGACTCTAGATTTTTTCTTACTTACATCTAATTTTATTTATTTAATTCCAGGAATCAGCAACTACACCTGCTCAACCTTACCCAGTGACTCAGACCATGAAGCAGTAAAGCTCTCAATTAACCTCAGGCAACCTGTTTTATTAGCAACAGTCCCACCTGAGAACTACTTCAACTACAGGAGGCTTGATATTGAGAAACTCCAGAGGGACATAGAAAACAATGTCTCAATACAACCATCCAAACCTAAAAAATGAGGAAATTGACAGTGTCAGCGACCACCTGGAGTCAACTGTCATCAATGCCCTTGAAGCCCAAAAAGTACCCAAGACGTCCCAAGGTACGAACACCTCCCTGAGTATGTGCGGAATCTATATTCCTACAGACAAAGGTTAAGGAAACGGCTTCAAAGAATACACCAAAGAGAGCTCAACACAACCAACAACGACTACCAGGCAGTGAAAAGCGAACTCCAATGTGTAAACATATGTTCCGGAACTCGATCCAACACTACAGCAACATCCGATTCCACAAGAGACCAGAGGCCATAAAACCAGGACCAAACGCATTCAGCGAAATAAACAGCTGTCTATGGAAAACCCAACTAATGCCTGAAGTCATCAACAACAACAGTATTGAGGTGACATCAACAACCAATAAAGTAGAAGTTTTCGCGAATCACTTCGAGGAAAACTTCACACCTAGCCCATCAACGGACCCTGTATTCCTGGATGAAATCAGGACATCCGTCCAGCTGACTTTGCAGCCAAATTTGGAAGGTGTGGAGTTTGAGGACCATCTTCCAGCTAGTTGCCCAACGGTCAACCCCCAACTATGCCACGAAGAGAAAATTGCGGAAATTATCATCAATTCCAAACCAAAGAAGTCAACAGGGCCGGATGGAGTCTCAAATTACATCATCAAAAGGCTTCCACATGCAGTGATGATACTACTCACAATCATCATAAGCAACTGCGTCAACAACTGCTACTTTCCTCATAAGTGGAAAACGGCAAAAAATCGTGGCAAGTCTCCTCAGCATTCAACAGCCATCGTGCCACCGTATGATGCTTTCTGGATGTCGAGAAAGCTTTATCCATAAGCTTCGAGTACTTGGATAACATTCGCCACTAATAAAAATATTATTTTCTTTTCTCTCCTTCAGGAAATTCTTCGTTCAGTTAGACAGCTGCAAGTCTTCAATCAAATCCATCAAAGCCAGAGTCGCCCAAGGATCGAAGCTGGGTCCCTTTCTGTTGCTAAATAACCTGATGACGACTGATCAACCCGTGCCAAATGACTGCGAGAACCTGCTTTTTGCTGACGATTCACTGACCTACACCTCATCGATAGCGCCAAAAATTGCAGCTCGGAGAGTAGAAGCCAACGTCTCCAGACTCTACGAGTACTACAGAAAGTGGGGTATCCGAAAAAACATTGCCAAATCTGAGTTTTTGTGTTTCAGGAGACCCACCACCAATTGCAACCGATGTCGTTCAGCAGCCACCTGCAGAAACCTGACAGTGAACCTCCCCGATGGGTCGACGATAGTAGCCAAAAGAAATGCTAATTACCTCGGAGTCTACTTCAACGAGCTGTCCAAATTCAACCCGCACTCAAGGCAGGTACTAAGGAAGGCCAACTTCGCGTTTCACACCGCTTGCACCCATTGCTAGCCAGAAGAACCGGACTAAGCCAGCCAGTGAAACTACTGATATACAAGCACCTTATCAGACCTGTCATCAGCTACAATTTTCCTGCATGGTACACCATGCTCTAAGACAACGTTTTAAAAAAACTTCTTCAGCGGATCCATCAAAGTGAACTGAATAGAACCAACAGAAACTACCAGATAGTTTAAAATGAGACACAGCAAGTCAACATCATGTTCCGGAACTCCATTCAAAACCACAATAATATCCAATGCCAGAAAAGATTACAAGCAATCAAGCCAGGGCCTGATGCTTTCGAAAACATCAATAGGATCATTGGAAAATAGCCACAAATACCAGAAACCATCATCAGCAATGATACTGAAGCTACCTCAGCCCAAGACAAGGTGGAAGCGTTCGCCGACTACTTCGAAGGAAACTCCACACCAAACCCACCTACTGAACCAACTTTCTAACAGCAAGTTGAGGCAAAAGTTCAACAAACACTGCAGCCAAATCCAGATAAAATCAATTTCAATAACTCAATCCAGAAAATAATCCCACCACCGATAGTCAACATTTATGCAATCTAGAGGAGGTTGTAGAAATTATCGGCAATTCTAAGCCAAAAAAAGTCTGCTGGACCAGATGGTGTCACCTATTACATCTTGAAAAGGCTGCCACATACAGTAATGATTTTTCTCACAATCATTTTAAACAAAAACTGTTACTTCCCCAGAAGTGGAAAACAGCGAAGATTGTGCCAATTCCGAAGAAAGGTGCTTCCCACCTAGTTTCCAACTACAGGCCGATATCACTTCTCAACAACATCAGCAAATTACTGGAAGAAGTAATCCTCCGAAGACTGAAGAAATTCTGCAGTAAAAATTCCATCATCCCTGACATGCCATTCGGCTTTCGAGAAAAACACTCAACACTCCAACACGATATCACCACAGCCCTCAACAGTCATCGTGTCACCGTGTCGGATGCTTTCTGGATGTCGAGAAAGCATTCGAAAGCGTGTGGATAGACGGCTTAATCCACAAACTTCATCTTATGCAAGTACCTCCGCCATTAATAAAAATTCTCTTTTCTTTCCTATCCTTCCAAACATGATGACCATCAAAGCTGGAGTCGCCCAAGGCTCAAAACAAGCCCCCTTCCTCTACAACTTAATGACTTCCAAACAACCTTCTCCAATTTGATGCGAGAACCTTCTGTATGCTGATGACTCGCTCACCTATGCCACATCAATGTCACCACTAATCGCTGTCCGAAAAGTAGAAACCCACATCAACAGACTCTTTCAATTCTACCAGAAATGGGGCATCCGAATCAACACTTCCAAATCGGAACTTGTGAGGATACCTTCAACTGGTAGAGGCATTCACACCGCAACAATTTGCAGAAATCTGGTCCTGAGAATCCCTGACGGATACACCATAATGGAAAAGCCAAACGTCAAGTACCTGGGAGCGCACTTCAACGAGTTGCTAAGGTTTAACCTGCACTCAAGAATTGGCCAGCTGTTCGGTGAGCTAGGTCACCAGTTGACATACTCGTATTACTACAAAAGCCATTGAGAAGCATTCGTTATTCAAAATTATTCTGAAGCTGATAATTTGTCAGCGTTTCCAATTTTCTATAACCTTGGAAAGAAGGGATGTATGTGCTATTAGATGATAGTTAGAGGGGGAGGAGGATTCGCCTTTTTTAGGACAGGCTGGACAAATACTATTTTCCATGCACTCGAAAAGATACCTGTAGAGTAGAACAGATCGAAAAGCTTTGGCAATGGTTTTACCAACCTCTTCAGAACTATGGGAGAGAGCTATCTGTTCCAGCAGATTTGTGTACTCGTATATCGAGATCTTTTAGTGCTCTTGCAACTGCATGAGTGCGAAAGAAAATTTTTCCCATTAAATTGTAAACGCTCTTAACTATAGGAGGAGCCATGAGCCCATGACACTATTTTCCAACGTCGAATAAACAAAAAGTTGGCTTTTTCTTGTGAGCTGACATAAGGAGAGTCATTAAAGACGAGCGTTGGAACCGAGGAGGAAATAGTCTTTCCTAAATTTTTTACAAATGATCAAAAATTTTTACTACCTTTGGGACATTGCCCTATTTTTTGCCTAAATTTTTTGTGCTCATACAAAACATTGACAACGTACTCTTCTGACCCTAATAACCCCTTTACAGGTCGAATCAAACCATGAATAATTCTCTTTCGGTATGATAGCTGTTTCCCTTTTTTCACCAGAGAAGCTGGGTTTTGAAATCTTCCAATTCTTGCATTTAAGCCACCTAATATCAATACATTCCGAAGTTCAACATCGTTTAAATAGGTTTAAAGACTATTAAAATCGTTATTACAGTTAATACAGTTCAAATAGTTTGTTGTTATATCCGTCATGCCTATGATTTCGCAGTATGGACATATAAGAGCTGCCAGTGCGCGGTACTCTATCAACTGGTGATTAAACTATTTGATTTCGGTCACAGTTTCCAGTGCGTGCCTAGCCTTAAAGTTGCAAAATAAAATAAAATGGAACGCTGGGTTGCACGAACATGCTCTTGTCTTGTGTAAAAGACTAAGAATTTCAAAAATGAATGTTATTAGAGAAAAACTGTTCATAAGCATAAAATTAATTTTTTAAATGCATAAAACAACTTTTAAGTACATAGTTGGAGCTGAAAACAGGATGCGTAATGATTTCTCAAGCAAATATTAATTTATGCAAGAACAAAAATTGTAGGTCGTTGTAGTGGTTTCTTAAAAAAAATAAGCTTTTATAAAAAAAAAAATTTTCAACCATTTTTTAGCTTTAACTAAATGAAATTTTTTGAATTTTGTTTAAAAAGTCTGTGGGACAGTTTTTGAGAAAAAAAATATTTATAAGATTTCGAAAAAAAATCGTATGGCAGGTACCGTTATTTTCGGTCTTAAAAAAAAAAAGAAAAAACGTATGGGAAAAAATTAAAAATACTATCTACTAAGCTTAAAGAAAATCGGCCGAGTCGTTTAGGCTGTAGTCGAAAAGACAGACAGACAGAATTGCGAGACCGACTTTTTTAGTCTTTTATATCATCGTAATAACAACTTTGATTAAAATCTCGAGTTCGATTTTTTTCCGACTGCAGAACTTGCCTTATAGTACCTATACATATGTCGCAAGTAAAAACATACTTTAAAAATGAAATCGGACAATAGACTATCTTGATATCCAGCTTGGGTCCCAAAATAACTTTCTCTACTATTAGTGTTATGCCTAGATGGTAAATGTATTGATTCGCTCCTGAATTCCCGAAACAAATAACAGCAATTTCTCTGATGATCTTCATTTGGTTCAATGAGTTACACACAATGCATATGGTATGACCCTTACAATGCATGCAACGACAAACCCAATGCAACCATGCGCGATGCGAGAACGAGGACAAGGAAATTTAGCACTTTCCATGGGTGCACTTTTTTTTTGTTAACTGCCATTGCACTGATACATTGAAATTTTCTTTCTTTCCGCTGCGCTATTAGGTGCATATGGGTATTTTGGTCCATTCAAGCAGGACTTCTTGTAACAATCAATAATTGTTATACGAAAGTACTACCAACTTTAGATGTTCTTTTTTTAGAAGCAATGCACGGATGTGGAATGCTTTATGTGGCTTTTATTTTCCTCCGGTTTTGATATTCAGAGTTTCAAAACTATTGTTTAAAGGTATCTTCTTTTCAATGCTTTTCTATTTTCATAACGCTCGTACTCTTACTGGCCATTTTAGGGGTAGTTAAAACCCATTTAGTCAGACTTTATTATTGTAGAAAAATATAATTTTAAACTCCGACAAAATGTGAAAAGATAGACCCTCGTGTAATTATTTGCATACGAGTATCTTTTTCTTCAATCTATGGCTTTGAAGCGTTGTAAAGATACCGAATTTTCCAACATCATTGAGTACCAAAAGTTTACTCGGACAAAAGTCCAAATGAATGCCAACGAAACGCACACATAATAAAAATTTTCTAAATCAAATCCTTGAAACAAGTCCTTCGGCGTATTCGTTATGATTACATAATTTCACTTTTTGTTTGCCAAGAGGACCGACAAACTGCAACATATTACAGTTTAATTAAAAACTCCTTCGTGAATATCCTTTTCCTTTGGCCAAATATTGCATTTTCCTCTCTCTCTCTTGAATTTTCCGCAGAAACTTTCATCAAACTTTCGTGTGAATCAAATTTTCAAATGGATCCTTCTCAAATCCCTCATGGACTATTCCCACAGAAAATTCTTCCATGGTGAAGACTTTCTCTATAGTATGCTTGGGAACTCAACGTTGTACATATAGAGAAATGTATATCCTTTGGGGTAAAATCACTGCGGCTTCATAGCTCTATCATGTAATTAATTGGTTATTTTGAAATGTCATGCCATACATATTTCTATAATTATACACACATAGTGAAGTCTCTTCAAATAGGGACATGAATTTCATTGCTCTACATTGCATCATAGTTGGCTGAAGATTATTTTCAACTAAGACTTTGATTTTATAAGGCATTCTCTGATATTCATATAAGTTTTGGTTTAAGCTAGAAACTTGCAAATTTTGATGGTCTTTGATAAAACTTTGTTGTCTATATAACTTTGCTGATTCGCTGAACTAGGCAAGTCACTAGGAACACCTTTAATAAGTGAAGCCATATTGTTTACGTGATGAATTTCAAAGCAAGACCTCAAAGTTGTAGATCAGGAATGTATAATGTGGGTTGGTATATCGACGAGGATTTGTGTTGTTGTTGGCTGTGTCATGATAGGTAATATTATTAATACTTGACACCCAACGGTGATTCCAATTTCACCCGACAAACTTCTAGATGTGGAAGATCAGAACAAGAAAACAAACAAAAATGTGGAAGAACGGCTAGATTGAAACCCTTTTCGGAAAATACATTTTGATATCTCACGGTGAAACTTATATTACGACTTATACTACCACAACTGCATAAACATTTATAAATAGCTTCTATGGTAACTGCTATATAGGCAAATATTTCTAACAAAATAAGGACAATGAAGTTCGGATCTATTAAAGGTCACTTAATAGTCCGCATCCAATGAAACACTTAGCGGAAGGTCTAAACTGCTGCAAAGTATAAATGTAACCACTATCCTAGAAACGCGATGGGATGATCTGAATAAAAGAAAGGCTGTTACCAAGAAAAAAAAAAATCATCTAAGGCCGGAAGCAGTGTTCTTGGTGTCATGTACATATATCATAAATGTAGAACCATATTTGTGAGATGTGGTGTTTTGTGGAGTGGTGTATTGCGTCGAAATCCCTTTACATCATTCCACGCTGTGTTGCTGAGACATTTTTGTGTGTATAGTCAAAATTGAAACAAATTTGTTCAACAAGAAATTTTTGTAAGAAATTAACAATCTTGATTAGGGTACACAGTCGATGCTACAACACATCACTCAACAACACTCCACACCATACCATACGATACTGTGTACCCCATTTCGGCATAAACCCTGCAAAAGTTGGATGAGAACGCATAAGGATGTCTTGAGAGAAAAATTCTCCGGATAATTTTTGAACTTTATGAACGTGGGATAGAGGAAAACCTACAACACTTAACTGTATCAACAACGACCAAACACAAAAAAAAATACAAGCAAACAATTGTGATGGGTGGGTCATTTAGAAGGAACGGACATCAATACTACGGCCTAGAAAATTATGTAGAATTCAGCCATGCGGGACGGTTCAGAAGAGGAAGAAAATTTCTCGGGTAAAACACACTAAAATAGGAGTACCTTAAGCAACTTGGCGTGTGAAACTGGAGACTGATAGCTAGGGTCTTGAATTGATATATTTCTTATCATTCAAACAAAAACTAATAACCAAGTCCATCATGAATTGTTTTCTTTTTTCATCATAAAATTTGTATGCAACAACATCTATTGACATATATATCAAAAAATAATTTAACTATGAAGCCGGGCACGCGTTGGGCGCCAGTTAGTGATTGAACTGATAATGACCGTCTTTGCTCACTTTTATGTGAGCTCGAAGTTAAAGTAAATTTTGTTGATCGAACATCGTATCTGCAATAGATAAATAAAATACAAGATATCAATAAATATATACAGGTAGTCCGGTAATTCGTGTGCCATACTTTGAGATGTGATTCTTGGTCATATTCTTAGAAAAAAATTGGTCTACAGTAAAGTCTGATTTTCAACTTTGACATCACTTTTTGACGATTTAAAAAAAGGCTAACTTTGGAGTACCCTGACCCACGTTAAGGTCAATTTCTCTGTCAGTACTAATGGTAGAGACCAGGGTTTCAGGGTTGCCAGATATTCAATTTTGAATAGTGTTCAATTTTTCTAGCTCGAGCAAAATTTTGACTTTGAGGCCAGTTTTTTTTTCAACATATGCGTGATAAACATAAAGTTTCCTTATTTTTGACCGATGAAAAAAACAATAATAAAAAAAAACTCATTAATAAGTGTACCCAAAAACCCATACATTTTATGTTACTTGGGAAAATCTAAAACAGGTAAAAAATCGAATTTTGGGTTTTTTACCTATTTTTATTGTAGCACTTGGCAATTTTAGTGGTTTTCCAAGAACTGATAGTTTTGTACGTAATTTTTAAGACTGTGCACTCATAAAAGGGTTAAAAGTGTATTTATGTCTATTTGACTTGCTGTCAAATACCTAATTACCTTACCTCTTCTCAGGGAGAGTTAAATTTGTATGAATGTAATGGTCATTCGCCTCTAGCCACTTTGTGTGCTACAGAATGACTTCCATTTATTCTTTTAATAGCTATTTATATACATATATATATTTTGTCAAGATGTTAATTTAAATATTCTTTTCTAGTATTTTATTTTGTATTATCAATCCTTTATTTTTAACATTTTGCTTGTAACTGTATATAATTAACTAAATAAATTAATTAAATTAAAAAAAAAATGTTTAAAAGTGGTATAAACGAATAGGAAAATAAATTCATTCATCAGATTATCAAGTTAGGTCACAATTACAGTTGCATAAGAGCGCTTTTTGAAATGCTTTTATCTACGAGAGAAGAATACGCAGACATTTTATTAGTTTATGGGTTGGGCAATGGAAATTCAAGTATAGCAAAACGAAGATACCAGGAACTTTATCCTAACAGACGACTTCCCTTTCGAAATGTTTTTGGAAACACGTTTCGAAGGCTACGAGAAACTGCATCAGTTTCAACTGCAAGACCTCACGTGGGAGCCGCAAGCACAAGAAGAGTTTCGGTCGATGAAAGAATACTGGCAGCTCTTGAAATCGATCCTTCCATCAGCATAAGACGCTTGGGTCTACAGTTTAATGTTTCCAAACACAGAATTTCCAGTATACTGCATGGAGGAAATATGTATCCATATCATCCTACACCTTTGCCAGAACTGCTTCCCGATGATTTTAAAAAGAAACTCGAATTTTGTAACTGGTTGCTAGAGAGATTCAGTGTCAATATGTGGGCAGGTTTAATTGGAAATAAATTAATCGGGCCTTTCAAATTACCACCCCGGCTTAATTTTACTAACTATCTGGAGCTTTTACAAAATAATCTACCAGACCTAATGGAAGATGTTCCGCTGATTCAACTAGTTCATCATATTTTCAACAAGATTGTGCTCCGGACCACTATGGTCGTGAAGTAAAGGATTGGCTGGATGAAAAATACGGTGATCGATCGATAGTAAGAAATGGACCAATTCACTGGCCTGCAAGATCTCCCGATCTCACTGTACTGGATTTTTTTGTATGGGAACGAATGAAAGAAATCGTTTACTCATCTGAAATAACAAGTTTAACTGAATTAGAACAACGTATTTCCGAAGGATCACTAAAAGTAAGGCAAGAGTTATCGAGAAGAAACATTCAAAATGAAATCCAGAAACGGGCTCTAGCACGCATTGAAAACGCAGGAGGGCACTTTGAGCACTTATAACGACTGTATTTGTGTGTACATAAAAAAAAATTACTTAAAACTGCACAAATTATTGTTTTATTCAAACCCTTTACACCTCAGGGTAAAAACTCATTTTTTTTTCTAGTTTTACCTGCTTTAAATTTTCCCAAGTATCATGTATGGGTTTTTGGGTGCACTGATCAATGAGGTTTTTTATTATCGTTTTGTTCATCAGATACAAATAAGAAAACTTTATGTTTATCACGCATTTTTTGAAAAAAACTTACCTCAAAGTCAAAATTTGGTCGAGCAAGGAAAATTGAACACCATTCAAAATTGAATATCTGGCAACCCTAAAACGTAAAATGAGGTCTCTACCATTAGTACTGACAGAGAAATTGACCTTAACGTGGGTCAGGGTACTCCAAAGTTAGCGTTTTTTTAAATCGTCAAAATGTGATGTCAAAGTTGAAAATCAGACTTTAATGTAGAACAATTTTTTTCTAAGAATATGACCAAGAATCACATCCCAAAGTATGGCACACGAATTACCGGACACTCTGTATAAGCTATGCGAATTAAAGGTTTTGCAATAAGGACTTGACAAGTTTTTTTTTAAACAAAACGCGTGAGTACAATCAAAACATTTATGAATGGAACTCGACTTCGTTCATATGGCCACCGCGGCACGTTTGCAGCGGTCGATTCGCTGGACCCAATTTTCGATGACTCGGCCACTCATTTCGGCCGAAATGGTTGCTATTACGCACTCAATATTAGCTCTGCGGTCTTCCAACGTCGTCGGCTTATTGCCATAAACCAATGACTTAACATAGCCCCAAAAAATATATTCTCGAGGCGTTAAATCGCACGAACGAGGTGGCCAATCAACTGGCCCATTTCTTGAGACAACACGCTCATCAAACTTACTCTTCAATAAATCGATTTTAAAGTATGCTGTATGGCTTGTGACTTTTGGCACCAACTATTTGGAGCTCCTTATGATGCAAATGTCTATATTAATTAAATCACTAGGTGCCTGGAAGTTGATTCCAATAGAGATTTTTTCGACACCCACTGACTCATGCACCCGTAAAATGGGCATCAGTTAAGTTTTTAAGGTTATATTCCGATCACCATAGGACTGGGATGAAGACGTCTTGACGAAAGAATTCGACACAACTATCTTTATTGGTGGGTCAAGGATTGGTTGGTGGTGTTGGTTAAGGAATCTTCACTGTGACTTTGGATATATCTACATAGATCGTTTACGATACCCGATCTTACTAGTGTTTTTCAAGTTGAATTACTTGCTATCAGGGAAGCATATAAGGTACTCAAACAAGATCCAAACCAGAAACGGAATACGGGTTCCTGGTTATTGTGGCATTGATGGGAATGAACGGGCGGACGCGCTCATATTCTTTCAAGTTTTGAATGTGCTGGTCTAGTTGAGCGAGTGATCCATTTTCCGGATGATTGTGAAAAAGCTAACACGATAATAAGAGACCTGAAACCTACTAGATTTTTTGATATTTTTGAACTTAATCCAAACTGGTTGAGAATGTCCATAATTTCCAAATCAATTCCATCCACAGGTTTATACGAGATATGGTATCAAAATGGCGAACTTCACCGCTGATTGGACCACAAAGCTAGACTGCCAGTGGTCGCCCTATCTACCTACTTACCTACCTACCTTCAAATGAAGCGTTGGCTTGGTGATTATATTTTCCATCTTAGGTCTGTCCTCTCTATAGGTTCTTATTTCAGCATAAGCTTACATGTAGCTTGGGATATACTTTTGTAAGCCTTATCAGATAATACAGGTAATGTTGTTCAACTTTTGGCGAGTTTGTCAGCCATACAGTTGCCTGGAATGTCCCTTCATCTTGGCAGGCAACAGAGGCGAATATTGAATTGCTGTGCCATCTCCATAAGAGATGAACCTAAGTTAAGGGCTGGTCTAGATTAAGAAGATATCGAGTCCAGAGATTTTACTGCAGCTTGACTATCCGAGAAGATGCGGACAACAGTTGTTGATAACACTTTTTCTCTGAGCTAAAACTAAACATTTTTAGTCGCCGCGCCGTACGTTTGGCCTGGAACACGCTACAATGTTTAGGAAGGAGGTAAGAAGACTGGTGAAAATTTTCATTGTAAAATTAACAATGCCGTTAATAAAAATGATTCAATCATATAAATAGTATTAATTTTAAAATGTTGCAAGCCCTTTCCCTTCAAAAACTTTGAAAGCAATTTTTGGCAACTTCGTCAACCTTGAAGAAACACACATCCGCCTTGTTTGAAATTTTCATCCTTCCCACATCACACACCAACACCTTGACACCTTACTTATTCGATTTTGAAACCAATTGTATATTTTTGCCTCAATTGCATCTTCGAATGTGACAATGACAATGTCAGCTGTTTTTCACTTTTCTTCGTCAAACAAATTCCGTCTTGTCTCATACTCCCATTTATGCATATAGCAACCTTATCAAGTTTGTGAGCTACTCTGTCTTTTCCTCTCTATCTGCATTTGATTTGACGAAGAAGGATATTGCCTCAACCGCACGTGGAAGCACTCACATCCACACATAAACATAAACCACTTTTGCTTGTATCCCCAATGCACTTAAAGTGATTCCAAGCCAATACGATATGCGTTACCAAACAAATTTTGCAGTAAAAAGGAGAAAAAAAAAACAGTTTCTAGTCGAGGAGTAGACACAATTCTAAATATAAAGGGAAAAAAGAAGAAACATTCGCCTTTCCCCCAAGTGTGTGACAAGCACTACAGAGCTAAGCTACCCTTAAAGTACCATCTTCAGTTTGTAAGTAAATTACCATACGATTTACATCCTTAGAATGTCAAGTACTTTCCGAGCAAAGTTACTCGCCTGCTGTTGCAACTACGGTTCACATGCATCCAGTTCCAAGAGGACTAGGTATAGCGAGTTCCTTGCCTCCGAGGTAAATTGCACCAGAGGACGAGGAACTGCTCCGCTCAGCCGGAATCGGTAATGGCAATGGCGAAAGGAGTATGAAGAGAGTTCCGGTGTTGGGATGTATTTTATATTCCAACCATATAGGGGCAATTTATTAAATCACTCAAGAAAACATACGTGGGCACAGTTGGGAAAAGGGTTTCTCAGCTTAGAGCTCTTACTCGTCCTCTTCCATTCTGTGGATGCATCGTGACTGACACTCCACAGACATATAGGTAAACACATACATCACTCCTGGTACGGTACCATCGGAGCACCCAAGTGATGGTGGTTAAAGGCAGTTCGGTCTCTCTCAATCTAAAGCTGATGGTATATGCGGCGAAGGATTTGTGTATTCCTTGCTGGATCTCCCTGATGCCACACGGATATCTCGGAGAACTTAAGTCATATAAGATAGATGGCCTGTTTACCTTCGGCAGGATATGCATCATCATCTTCGTCGTTGTTATTCATGTTGCATTTTATATTAAACTGATGATGCAAGGAGTGCGTTGGCATTAGGCATGATTTGGTTAGATTGGGGCATGCACGAGAATTGAGGCAGTTCTAGCGAATCTCCCCGGTTTGCTAACTAATGTGGGGGTGTGGGTGTAAAAAAAAGAACATACCAAGAAGATTCCAAGAATGTTCCTTTGCCAAAATACGATTTGATGGCTTTGTACTTGAGGTAGAGTTATGCAGTGTCAGCACGTCCCGTCCTTTTTTGGGAACTAATGCTGCCGAAGAGAGTTTGATGTACTTACAACAGTCTAACTTCTGTGGTGTAAGAAATTTTTTAAGGTGAATTTGCGAAAGGTCTGCAAAGATGCCAAGAATTTCAAGTTCAAGATTGGTTATTCCGTCTGGTGAGGGTTGTTGAAAACCTTTGTTTAAATTCTGACTAAAATCTCGATATTCGTTTTGAAACAAATTTCGGCCATGTCTGAGGACCTAGGAAAAAACTAATTCAGGTGTATCGCTTGACATTGGAAAATAAACGAGGAAATTTGCATCTAGGGAATATAGGTATCATCCAAATTATTTTAAAAATGGACAAGGTTTTAGCTAAAAATGGCTCAATTGAAATGTGGATGTATGTAGGCCTAAGTCATTACGGCAAATTTTTCAAATTTTGGTGTGCGAAAGGCCGAGTTTTTGTGCGTGGCATGGAACTGACAGACTATGGGATTCTCCTGCACTTTCTCATGGATAGAGGCAACATTTACCACATACATTCTGTTTTATTGACGAAAGGTTGTTCACGAACCACTGATCCAAGTTTATGCACTACGTTGCGAATAGTATTCTCGAAATGACGGTTATGGGGACCGTAAAATGGCCGAAGCGCACGTAATGTTCCTCGAACAGAACTTTCATACAAAAATTCAATAATTTACACATGCTGATAAACGCTATAACTCTTAACGTTGATTTGACAAGAAAGATTAAATAAATGACAGCAAATTTGACAGATGTAACCTCAACAATATGGCCGCATCACGTGTCAAAATTGAGAAATCTCTATTGGAAAACCTTTTTTAATTATAATTTTTCTAACTAATCTATAAATATTTTCAAAAAATTTTTCAGAGAGCCATGCTGGACACAAATTCGAATGATGTGGATCCTTCCGATGCTGGTTGTCATAATCTAGGCTATATCGAAAAAGAAAAAACACATTCGAAAAATCTGATTATGTAGACATTGATGAAGCTGCGATTGAGGCAACATGCCAACTAAAGACTTTCCCATGGACCCTACGAAATTGGAAATGGAAATTCGAATAAGTAAGAAAAAAGAAATCTTTTTCGCCAAATTAGAGATATGCACAAGTGCAAAATATAAGGTCTTTGATGGAAGTGAAGTATTCGGCTGGACTTACGTCGAAGAGTTCGAAAAGCTGCAACGATATTTCTTTAAACGTCTGTTCAAGTTACCGAAAACAATTCCAATTTATGCAATGCATGTGGACACTGGACTACACGCCATTTTTTTTTTAAATAAAATGCACGACTGGGTCGCACAAACTTCCTCTTATGTAAAAAACTATGAATTTCAAAAGAGAATGTTGTTAGAGAAATAAATGACTAAAACAACTCTTTGAGTAGTTGGAGCTTAAGACAAGAAACTATGTGCTTCAAGCAAATATTAGCTTATGTTAGAGCAAACATTATATGTAAGTCGTTGTAGTGGTTCTTTTTAAAGAAGCTTTTATATACAAAATTTTTAAAACATTTTCAACAAAAAATTTCGGTACCGGCAACTTAAAGTTTTCATTACTGTACGAATAAAAACTAAATTTCCAAGAAAAATATTTAGCTATTTTAGAGATATTGAATTTTCCAAAAAAAAAAATAGATTTTTTCTTAAATTCAAAAAATATTTTGATTAAAGTTTAAAGTTTTGAAATGAAATGTTGTTCAAACGTTTTAGATTCTTCTTTAAAAAAAAAATTAAAAATGACAATGACGAAATTCAACATTAAAAGTAGATCGTAAAAATTAATGGAAAGAAACAAAAATTATTAAAACTAAATGTTCCGTTTTCGAAAAAGAATACGATTTTCGAAAACTATTTTTTAATATTTTTAGGGAAAATAAAATATTTTTTTTTCACATCTTGTACTATATATTAAAAAACTTTTATTTGTTAAGTTTGAGAAAAGTCAAGTATAGGGTTTTCGAAATATTGAGTTTAAAAAAAATTTAATATTTTTTAAAAATAAAAAAAAAATAAAATGCACGACTGGGTCGCACGAACTTGCTCCTCTGTAATAGACTAGGAATTTTAAAATCGAATGTTATTAATTATTGAATTTTTTAAATTCTTTTAGTAGTAAGAGATAAAAAACAGAATGCTATGCAAATATGAATGTATGCAGAAACAAAAATTATAAATCGTTGTAGTGGTCCTTAAAAAAATAAGCTTTTTGTACATAAAATTTTTAAAACATTTTTAAGAAAAAATTTTGGTACGCCAACCTTAATTTTTTATTATTGTACGAATAAAAGTCTAATTTTCAAAAAAAAATACTAAGCCGTTCTTGAGATATCGAATTTTTCAAATAAAAAATGACTTTTTTTTCTAAAAATTGAAAAAATATTTTTTTTTTAAGTTTTTAAATGCAATGTTTTTTAAAATTTTTAGGAGCTTCTTTATAAAAAATTTCATTAAAATCCGTTACGTCGATAATGAGAAATTCAAAATTCGAAAAAATCGTTCTATGGTAGGTATAGTCAGTAATATCTAGATTTAAAATTTTGTTTTTTTAAATTATAGATCATAAAAATTAATCAAAAGAAAAAAAATTTTAGCAAAATTCTCGGAACTGTTTTCGAGAAAAATACGATGTTCCAAAACCATTTTTTAAAATTTGTATGGAAGGTACCGTTAGTTTTAGATAAAACAAAATTTTTTTTCTCAAATCTTGTAGATTATGTTAAGAAACTTTTATTTGTCAAGTTTGAAAAAAATCGAGCATGGGGTTTTCGAAATATTTTTTTTTTTTAAATCCAAAAAATTAAAATTGAAAATTTGAATATGTTATAATATTCAAACATTGGAGGAGTTTTGGCATAAAAAAAATCATTTAAATCGGCTGTAGCGTTTTCGAGAAAATCAAAAACAAAAAAATTGGACCCAGGGGGGCTACCAAAAATAACAATTTTTTGTAAAATTTTTTTCAACCATTAGCTAGTTTTAACCAAATGAAATTTTAAAAATTTTTTTTTTTAAATTCTGTGGGACAGTTTTTGAGAAAAAAAAATATTTATAAAATTTCGAAAAAAAATTGTATGGCAGGTACCGTTATTTTTGGTCTTAAAAAAAAAACAAAAAAAAAACGTCCGGGGGGAAAAAATTAAAACCCATATTTACTAAGTTTGAAGAAAATCGGCCGAGCCGTTTAGGCTGTAGTCGAACCGACAGACAGACAGACAGAATTGCGAGACCCACTTTTTTGGTCTTCGCTATCATCGTAATGTCAACTTTGATCCAAATCTCGAGTTCGATTTTTTTACGAATGCATAACTTGCCTTAAGTACCTATAAGTTGCAAGTAAAAATTGTTTTGAAAATTTGAATAGGTACACAATAATGTTCATACTGTTGGACAGCTTTAGAATAAAAAAAATGATCCGCTTCGGTTGTACCGTATTTTAAAAACTCAGAAACAAAACAAATGTTTCCAGGGGCGGTGCTATTGATATCCATTTTCCGGACAACATTTTTCAATCATTACCTAGCTCTAAATAAATGATTTTTTTTTTTAAGAAAATTCGTCGAACAGTTTTTGGAAAAGAAAGTTATTATAAGATTTCCAAAAAAAAAATCGTATGGCAGGTACCATTATTTTTGGTCTTAAAAAAAGAGATAAACGTGTGGGGGGAAAATTTTAAAATGATATCTTCCAAGTTAACGAAAATCGGCCGAGCCGTTTAAACTGTAGTCGAACAGACAGGCAGACAGAATTTTACGGATAAGATGAGTATCGATAAAATAAATATTATTTTTCGACTAAGAACTGAAGATTTGTCAGAAATATGCAGCCTATGCAACTGCACTTAGCGTGAGGATGTTAACCATTTTGTAGCAAGATTTCCAATACTTCAAGAAATAAAAAAACTGCACCTGTGACACAGCAACCTTGACCAACACGATATTCTACGTAAATGGAACCAAAGGGGGTGGCCGTGGCCCGATGGTTGTGTGCACGCCTGTCAACCTCATGATCACAAGTTCGATCCCTACCGTCGTCTATGTCGCTTTAATTCCATTAAAACCTTCTAAGAATTGTCATCAATGGGTTGCTGGTTTACTCATTACATGTTGTTCAGACATAACACTAACAACATGTATTTGAGTTAAACTATTATACCCAACAAGAATGAATACCAATAAAATAATGTGAATTATAAGTGACATAGAACTAAGACACGGTATTTCTCCGCTTTAGTTCAGCCGCCATCCCTGGAGATAAAAAAAATCTGAGACAATCACCTTCAGTCTCAGAACATCGTGCCACACATCTTTCCTATCCTTCTTTCTCTTCATTAACTTCACGCCCGCGCTATGTTGAAACATTTAAAGGGTAATCATAATCCCTTGAGGGCGGGTAGATTATAAAAAAAAAAAAAAAGGCTTGAACTGTTTATTGCTTGCTTAGTCTCTGTTATATAGCAATTAATTCACTTAACGATCACTTTCCTTAGCAATTTTAAAAAGTAATTTACCTATTTAAGTACGTATAACAATTTTTGTAATGCAGAGATACACTTAAGCGCTAACAAAGAGCGAAAAGAGGCGCTTGGTGTGAACAATTTTACAATTACGGAAGTTTAAAGTGCGCCGTTTGACGGTGAATGAATCCTGATTTGGATCACGAAAGATGACCATCATCGTTTGTCGATATCGGGGGATCCCATGAAGGGATATGTAAACCTTCAGTGAAGGAATGAAACTTTTACCGTTGTTGTGGATTACCGGTATTTTCCAAACCGGAAAAAAACAAGAGGTTTTGCTATCGCCTCAACATAATTGTGAGAATGCATCTTCGGGTTATCAAAATAAGCCCAGTATTGAAACACGACTGCAACCGCATCAAAGGTGAATTCGATGTATTCAACCAAATAGTCTCCATTTATTCTTGTTCAAGTCAAACACAACGCTGGCCGATGGTTGTATTTAACTAGTCGTAACAAAAATTTGTTCAGAAGCGATATACGCATCGAATTGGCGCAAAAGGTGATGCAGTCGGAAGAGCAACAAAGATACTAAGGAAAAAACAGTTATGGCTGTCCTTCACATTATAGGGAGAGTTCAGCTAGGGAGAAAGGCTTTCTTAAAAAACCGGGTCTAAATGGATCAATTCGGAACTACCCCACCACTTCAGTAAGATGAAGCAAATAGGGTCGAATGTTCTCAATCTTATTAAGACGAAGTGCATGTTGAACAAAACCCTTATATTGTCAATTATCAACAGTTGTAAGGTAGAGAAGAAATAGAGAACTAATACTTAGCTCTTCCGAAAGGAAAAATTTTCTGCGGATATTTGGTCCCATACATATGTGCGAGGAGAGTGGATGAATGGGAAAATATTTCAGTGAACCTTATGAGTTTTACCAAGATGTTATTAGAGTCCATAAATTCAAGACACTTCGAGTACTTTGCCTCGCTTACAGGACACAAATGAGGCAACAACCCTAAACTTAAAGAGAGTCTTCCTATCCAAGCCGCCGGGTTTGAGCAGTAAAGGAAGACCGAACTCTCGTATTAAAGACCAAGCAAACGCGGATGCAAGGAACTTGGCTTAGATGACTAGAAGCAGCATGCTCGAGCCAGAGAAGTTGGATTATTTTTCCCAGGATAGACCATATAGAGCACCTGACGATGGATGGTGTTATAAGTTGTCCTTGAGTCAACAAAAGGACTGTCAGTCTGGAATTCAAATTCATTGATCTTTTCCAGAATTTGTCTAAATTTGAAGATCTTATATAAGGTCAATCTGCCGGACTGAATGCCAAACTGGCACCTGCTGACTGTAGCGTTGCAAAACGCTTAGGACGCTCGCATAGCTTGTGAAGTATTCTAAAAACCTTACTTAATTATTAACTTCCCATAGGGAGTTATTGTAATCGGTCCGATTTGTCAAATTGGAATTTTTGACATTTCTCGACGTTTCAAGGTCCCTAGAGGCTATATCAATCATTTTTAGAGAGATGTCTGTGTGTGTGTGTGTACGTACGTTCGTACGTTCGTACGTTCGTACGTTCGTACGTTCGTACGTTCGTACGTTCGTACGTTCGTACGTCCGTACGTTCTGGTACCATTTTTCGTCGTCGATATCTCAAGAACGAGTAAAGATATCGACTTCAAATAAATTTTGTTTAATAGATAATAACTTCGAAAGAGGCTGAAAGGGCGTTTATTAAAATTCAGTTAGTAGTTTTTTCACTATAACGGTTTAAAAAAAAAGTAAAAATTTTGGTTAGTTTCAAATATCTCAAGAAAAAATAATGCTATTGATTTCAAATAAAATTTAATGTACTCATTATAAGGTCATACAGATTTGGTATGAATTTGGAAAAAAATGAACATACCGTTATTTTTTTAAATAAAAAAAACTGAAAAAAAAAATTTCATAACCCAGATATTCTAAGAACGGAAAACAATTTGAAACTCAAAATAATTTTATTTTACGAAAAATAATGTGCTTGACAATTGGTGAAAATTTCCAAAAAAATCAGTTTATAGTTTTTTTACAAAAAATAAAAAACTATATAAAATTCTATTGAAAATTGGTAAAAATTGTTTTTCGACTCAAATTTCTCGAGAACTAGTAGTGATATTGACTTTTAATTTAGTTTATTTTATACATAGTATAATTTTGTACAATTGGTAAAATGTTGACAAATATTGAATTAATAGTTTTTTTTTAAATAAATAAAAAAACTATTAAAAATTCTAGTGAAAACTAGTTAAAATTGTATTTCAAGTCGAATTTCTTGGGAATAAACACCGACAGTGCCTTCTAAAGTATGTTTTTTTATACATCGATACCTTCCCGTAAGAATGTACGAGTATACTAAGCGACATTTCTAAAATTGTTCAGGAAACGAAAAAAACGAAGAAAGTTCGTTGGCGAAACCCAGGCCAAAACGTGGCCCTTATTTCCTCATCAAAAAGTCATTTTCGAAAAAAGTGCCGCTTAGTACATTCTTACGGGAAGGTATCGACATAATACAATTATTAACATATGGTTGAATTTTGACAAGTATCGAATTGACAGTTTTAACAAAAATATAAAAAAAAACTACTGAAAAGTGGTAATATTTGTTTTTCGACTAGAATATCTTGAGAACGAGCAATGATATTGACTTTGCCATTATTTAATTTTATACATAATACAATTTCTAACAAATGGTTTATATTTGACATATCTAGTTTTAGAGCGGGTATATTTTGGAAGTACCCTTCCATCAATAACGAAACCATATCTTTTATATTTGAATATTTCGTTTTTAAATTCTTTTCAATTAAAATGTTTGGAACCGAAATAAGAAAGTAATTTCTATAATATAATATTAAAAAACACGGAAATCTATAATTCAGTATATAATATGTACCTACCAACCTTCGTAATTATTACAAGTTTTCAAGACCACAAATGGGAAGTTATCAGTGTGGGTCGCACCCAGCCTCTTTTTTTATTTCATAACATGTAAGGTAAGATCTTATGTCTTATCTTAAGGTATGATCTCCTTTAGCTGGAAGGCTACGTTCATTCTACACAGTATCTTCTTCCCTTGATTCTCCTTGTTCTGTGTGGTTTCGGCTGGATTTTTTAAGATATCACGATACTGGTCCAACTGATTTTTGATGTCTATGGTAGGAGATTGTACAGAGGAAAGCTTTTCGTTAAGTTCTTTTGAGAGGTTTTCAGAGCATTACTTGTCGTCTTAAAGTCAATAAGTGTACTCACGTTCCAGGTAAATACTCCCATCCATTAATTGAGGTTAATTATTTCCCGAGGTTTCCCAGTCTTTTCCTGAATCGAATGTAACAAGGATAGTACGTTTGCTCAAGGCCAGAATATTATACTTCGATGGCAGTGGTCCGCAACGGGGTCTAACGTGTACTAAGAATCCTAACCGACATCAGCTAAAATTACGTCAAAGAAGTTCGGGTAAACTGAACAGCAAGTAGTTCAGCCTGATTTAAACATCCTTCTAGTTACACCTTGACAGGTCAAACATGCAAGGCCAGTTTGGAGTATTGACTTACCCGTTCACATAACTCTTGTTTTTTTTTCGTGCTCCCCGCCAAAAACTCTGCATAAAAACTTACCCTATGAAGGGTATTGAAGTAATTTAGATCATCGAATATTTTCATAGCAAATTATTGTGCATTTTCTTCCATGAGCTTCCAAGTGCACTTGCTGTAACTCAATTTGGTGGATTGGGATCACATGTCTTACTATCAGCTAAAAAGGACTATTCAAGTTGCTTGTCATTAATATTGCAACTAAAAATAAATGTGCCCCAACCCTTAAGTGAAATTTATTTTTACAATATCCCCAAAAACTCTTGATAAGACACTTTACTGTTCAACTGCTTTTGAAAAAAAAAATGTTCACCCTTTGAACAACACATTCTTTATAACGGGTGATTTTTTTGAGGTTAGGATTTTCATGCATTAGTATTTGACAGATCACGCGGGATTTCAGACATGGTGTCAAGGAGAAAGATGCTCAGTATGCTTTGACATTTCATCATGAATAGACTTACTAACGAGCAACGTCGAATTTTCAGTGAATGGGCCCTAGAAAAGTTGGCAGAAAATCCGCTTTTTTATCGACAAATTTTGTTCAGCGATGAGGCTCATTTCTGGTTGAATGGCTACGTAAATAAGCAAAATTGCCGCATTTGGAGTGAAGAGCAACCAGAAGCCGTTCAAGAACTGCCCATGCATCCCGAAAAATGCACTGTTTGGTGTGGTTTGTACGCTGGTGGAATCATTGGACCGTATTTTTTCAAAGATGCTGTTGGACGCAACGTTACGGTGAATGGCGATCGCTATCGTTCAATGCTAACAAACTTTTTGTTGCCAAAAATGGAAGAACTGAACTTGGTTGACATGTGGTTTCAACAAGATGGCGCTACATGCCACACAGCTCGCGATTCTATGGCCATTTTGAGGGAAAACTTCGGAGAACAATTCATCTCAAGGAATGGACCGGTAAGTTGGCCACCAAGATCATGCGATTTGACGCCTTTAGACTATTTTTTGTGGGGCTACGTCAAGTCTAAAGTCTACACAAATAAGCCAGCAACTATTCCAGCTTTGGAAGACAACATTTCCGAAGAAATTCGGGCTATTCCGGCCGAAATGCTCGAAAAAGTTACCCAAAATTGGACTTTCCGAATGGACCACCTAAGACGCAGCCGCGGTCAACATTTAAATGAAATTATCTTCAAAAAGTAAATGTCATGGACCAATCTAACGTTTCAAATAAAGAATCGATGAGATTTTGCAAATTTTATGCGTTTTTTTTTTTTAAAAAGTTCTCAAGCTCTTAAAAAATCACCCGTTATAAATATTAAAACAAAAACTAGGGTCCGGTGACTAACAACGCACAACCAATCATGTGTGCTTTGTGGGAAGAGGTTTCAAATTTTCTGTGGAGTCCGAGTGACTTGAAATGCACTTTTTCAGTATACAAGAGTTTATCTTGGGAGATTTGTCATTTTCTCGGAGGAGATAGAAGTTCCAAAAATATCATAAATTTCTTTCGCCAAACTTACACAATGACCTAAATGTTCATAATGAACTATAAATATAATCTACAAATATGTATTTTGAGTTTCAATCTAGGGCAACTTCTAAGCATTATTCAACCTACAATCGTTGACCGAATGAAACACAAAACCTTTTCCTCATTCCATGTTGGGGGTAAGGTTCCCTTTCGTAAGCAACATCCCACACGAACTAGATATTGAATACCCTTTAAGACAAACAAAAATATAGTTCATCATCATTAATCTTGATCAAACAAAAACAACAACATCAAAAAAGAACAAACTTTAAATGCCATCCAATACATCCCTTGAATCACTTAAATCCCTCATTTCAAAAATCTAAAAAACAACAAACAAAGCCATCATAAAATGTACATCATCTTTCGCAAAAGCTGCGCATCCACAAAGTGTCAAGAGCCGAACATCGTCCATAAAGTATCGATAAAATGCCATCGATTCTCCCAAAAGATAGCTGCAGAGATTTAGCAGAACGAGTGGGTTCGGTTGGAAGGCAAGGAATATTTTATACGGAGTACGAGTATCTGGCAAAATCGACACATGACTTCATTTTTGTGGGTCAATTATGTCACACTTAAGTTGAACCTTAGAGCGCCAGCAGTATGAATCGACCCATATACACACTTGACAGTCTCTTCTCTGTGCCTCAAGTTGTTCTCCAGAGCAAAAACTAGTGCAAAACTTTGCTCACACTCGTATTTCTTCTGTATGATTGTGACACTTGAAAATTAGGTTGCCGGTATAATGGTACGAGTATACAACATCAGGCAGGCTAGAGCTTAAGTATTATTGTGTGTTGGGATGAGGGGCGAAATGAGAGGCGGTAGCAGTTGTTAACAATTGTTGGTAAACGCAAATAATCCCCTAAGCTGCTTATAGGTGACGAACAATCTATAACTTAGTTGTAGGGGAGTGCCGGGTGATGGTGGACACATTATGTCATAACTGTGTGTGAATGTTTTGCACTGACATTCACCTTGATGCGACACTAAGTGTACCTACTTTAAAAAGATCCCACTTCTCTAGGGTATAAGTACTTTATTCTCTGTGCGAGAGTTAAGCTATGGGTGGGGATTTGTTTGTTCATTTTTTTTGAATTCTTTCGGTTTTCTAAGTAGAAAGAAACTTTTGCAAGTAGGACATCTGGTTGGTTGGTTTTTTTTTTGGCATTTTTGTTTGGCAATTTTAAAAATAAGGACACCATTTACATACATGAACAATGGGATTTCTTAAAAATAAAAAGTTATTTCTTGGTGTCTGTATTAGTTTCCTGGACTGGCGTTGAATTTATTTTTTGACAATTTTACTAACAAAGTTGAAATTCTTAAAGGTCTGGTAGCACCCAAAAAGCAGAACAGCTTCGAATTTGGAAATTAATAGCTTTTGAAATTCATTCTGGCGGGAGGTAAAGTAGTTTGAGCTTATATACCTAGTTTATCGCTAAGATGTTCTCTGGGGAACGTCTTATTAGCGGTACTGATAGAAATAGGTGAGAGCTACATACCACCTCACCTACATAATCTGTCTTACTTCCAACCATTGAGGATCGCCATCCGAATCAGGTGACACAGTTCAAGCTTCGTAAAGTAAGGATCCAGAAATTTTTTAGCACATCTCCACCCTAACATTTAATTGGCCTTATTGATGATTAAACATGATGTGTTCCGTGAAATCAAG
>CAWVOZ010000061.1:0-70448 GCA_963931855.1 Philhelius festivus | reverse complement strand
GTATTGTATGTGTATTGTATGTGTATTGTATGTGTATTGTATGTGTATTGTATGTGTATTGTATGTGTATTGTATGTGTATTGTATGTGTATTGTATGTGTATTGTATGTGTATTGTATGTGTATTGTATGTGTATGTGTATTGTATGTGTATTGTATGTGTATTGTATGTGTATTGTATGTGTATTGTATGTGTATTGTATGTGTATTGTATGTGTATTGTATGTGTATTGTATGTGTATTGTATGTGTATTGTATGTGTATTGTATGTGTATTGTATGTGTATTGTATGTGTATTGTATGTGTATTGTATGTGTATTGTATGTGTATTGTATGTGTATGTGTATTGTATGTGTATTGTATGTGTATTGTATGTGTATTGTATGTGTATTGTATGTGTATTGTATGTGTATTGTATGTGTATTGTATGTGTATATATGTGTAATATGTGTATTGTATGTGTATTGTATGTGTATTGTATGTGTATTGTATGTGTATTGTATGTGTATTGTATGTGCATTGTATGTGTATTGTATGTGTATTGTATGTGTATTGTATGTGTATTGTATGTGTATTGTATGTGTATTGTATGTGTATTGTATGTGTATTGTATGTGTATTGTATGTGTATTGTATGTTTATTGTATGTGTATTGTATGTGTACTGTATGTGTATTGTATGTGTATTGTATGTGTATTGTATGTGTATTGTATGTGTATTGTATGTGTATTGTATGTGTATTGTATTTGTATTGTATGTGTATTGTATGTGTATTGTATGTGTATTGTATGTGTATTGTATGTGTATTGTATGTGTATTGTATGTGTATTGTATGTGTATTGTATGTGTATTGTATGTGTATTGCATGTGTATTGTATGTGTATTGTATGTGTATTGTATGTGTATTGTATGTGTATTGTATGTGTATTGTATGTGTATTGTATGTGTATTGTATGTGTATTGTATGTGTATTGTATGTTTATTGTATGTGTATTGTATGTGTATTGTATGTGTATTGTATGTGTATTGTATGTGTATTGTATGTGTATTGTATGTGTATTGTATGTGTATTGTATGTGTATTGTATGTGTATTGTATGTGTATTGTATTTGTATTGTATGTGTATTGTATGTGTATTGTATGTGTATTGTATGTGTATTGTATGTGTATTGTATGTGTATTGTATGTGTATTGTATGTGTATTGTATGTGTATTGTATGTGTATTGTATGTGTATTGTATGTGTATTGTATGTGTATTGTATGTGTATTGTATGTGTATTGTATGTGTATTGTATGTGTATTGTATGTGTATTGTATGTGTATTGTATGTGTATTGTATGTGTATTGTATGTGTATTGTATGTTTATTGTATGTGTATTGTATGTGTATTGTATGTGTATTGTATGTGTATTGTATGTGTATTGTATGTGTATTGTATGTGTATTGTATGTGTATTGTATGTGTATTGTATGTGTATGGTATGTGTATTGTATGTGTATTGTATGTGTATTGTATTTGTATTGTATGTGTATTGTATGTGTATTGTATGTGTATTGTATGTGTATTGTATGTGTATTGTATGTGTATTGTATGTGTATTGTATGTGTATTGTATGTGTATTGTATGTGTATTGTATGTTTATTGTATGTGTATTGTATGTGTATTGTATGTGTATTGTATGTGTATTGTATGTTGTATGTGTATTGTATGTGTATTGTATGTGTATTGTATGTGTATTGTATGTGTATTGTATGTGTATTGTATGTGTATTGTATGTGTGTTGTATGTGTATTGTATGTGTATTGTATGTGTATTGTATGTGTATTGTATGTGTATTGTATGTGTATTGTATGTGTATTGTATGTGTATTGTATGTGTATTGTATGTGTATTGTATGTGTATTGTATGTGTATTGTATGAGTATTGTATGTGTATTGTATGTGTATTGTATGTGTATTGTATGTGTATTGTATGTTGTATGTGTATTGTATATGTATTGTATGTGTATTGTATGTGTATTGTATGTGTATTGTATGTGTATTGTATGTGTATTGTATGTGTATTGTATGTGTATTGTATGTGTATTGTATGTGTATTGTATGTGTATTGTATGTGTATTGTATGTGTATTGTATGTGTATGTGTATTGTATGTGTATTGTATGTGTATTGTATGTGTATTGTATGTGTATTGTATGTGTATTGTATGTGTATTGTATGTGTATTGTATGTGTATTGTATGTGTATTGTATGTGTATTGTATGTGTATTGTATGTGTATTGTATGTGTATTGTATGTGTATTGTATGTGTATTGTATGTGTATTGTATGTGTATTGTATGTGTATTGTATGTGTATTGTATGTGTATGTGTATTGTATGTGTATTGTATGTGTATTGTATGTGTATTGTATGTGTATTGTATGTGTATTGTATGTGTATTGTATGTGTATTGTATGTGTATTGTATGTGTATTGTATGTGTATATATGTGTAATATGTGTATTGTATGTGTATTGTATGTGTATTGTATGTGTATTGTATGTGCATTGTATGTGTATTGTATGTGTATTGTATGTGTATTGTATGTGTATTGTATGTGTATTGTATGTGTATTGTATGTGTATTGTATGTGTATTGTATGTGTATTGTATGTGTATTGTATGTGTATTGTATGTGTATTGTATGTGTATTGTATGTGTATTGTATGTGTTTTGTATGTGTATTGTATGTGTATTGTATGTGTATTGTATGTGTATTGTATGTGTATTGTATGTGTATTGTATGTGTATTGTATGTGTATTGTATGTGTATTGTGTGTGTTTTGTATGTGTATTGTATGTATATTGTATGTGTATTGTATGTGTATATATGTAATATGTGTATTGTATGTGTATTGTATGTGTATTGTATGTGTATTGTATGTGTATTGTATGTGTATTGTATGTGTATTGTATGTGTATTGTATGTGTATTGTATGTGTATTGTATGTGTATTGTATGTGTATTGTATGTGTATTGTATGTGTATTGTATGTGTATTGTATGTGTATTGTATGTTTATTGTATGTGTATTGTATGTGTATTTTATGTGTATTGTATGTGTATTGTATGTGTATTGTATGTGTATTGTATGTGTATTGTATGTGTATTGTATGTGTATTGTATTTGTATTGTATGTGTATTGTATGTGTATTGTATGTGTATTGTATGTGTATATATGTGTAATATGTGTATTGTATGTGTATTGTATGTGTATTGTATGTGTATTGTATGTGTATTGTATGTGTATTGTATGTGTATTGTATGTGTATTGTATGTGTATATATGTGTAATATGTGTATTGTATGTGTATTGTATGTGTATTGTATGTGTATTGTATGTGTATTGTATGTGTATTGTATGTGTATTGTATGTGTATTGTATGTGTATTGTATGTGTATTGTATGTGTATTGTATGTGTATTGTATGTGTATTGTATGTGTATTGTATGTGTATTGTATGTGTATTGTATGTGTATTGTATGTGCATTGTATGTGTATTGTATGTGTATTGTATGTGTATTGTATGTGTATTGTATGTGTATTGTATGTGTATTGTATGTGTATTGTATGTGTATTGTATGTTTATTGTATGTGTATTGTATGTGTATTGTATGTGTATTGTATGTGTATTGTATTTGTATTGTATGTGTATTGTATGTGTATTGTATGTGTATTGTATGTGTATTGTATGTGTATTGTATGTGTATTGTATGTGTATTGTATGTGTATTGTATGTGTATTGTATGTGTATTGTATGTGTATTGTATGTGTATTGTATTTGTATTGTATGTGTATTGTATGTGTATTGTATGTGTATTGTATGTGTATTGTTTGTGTATTGTATGTGTATTGTATGTGTATTGTATGTGTATTGTATGTGTATTGTATGTGTATTGTAGGTGTATTGTATGTGTATTGTATGTGTATTGTATGTGTATTGTATGTGTATTGTATGTGTATTGTATGTGTATTGTATGTGTATTGTATGTGTATTGTATGTGTATTGTATGTGTATTGTATGTGTATTGTATGTGTATTGTATGTGTATTGTAACGGGTGATTTTTTTGAGGTTAGGATTTTCATGCATTAGTATTTGACAGATCACGCGGGATTTCAGACATGGTGTCAAAGAGAAAGATGCTCAGTATGCTTTGACATTTCATCATGAATAGACTTACTAACGAGCAACGCTTGCAAATCATTGAATTTTATTACCAAAATCAGTGTTCGGTTCGAAATGTGTTTCGCGCTTTACGTCCGATTTATGGTCTACATAATCGACCAAGTGAGCAAACAATTAATGCGATTGTGACCAAGTTTCGCACTCAGTTTACTTTATTGGACATTAAACCAACCACACGAATGCGTACAGTGCGTACAGAAGAGAATATTGCGTCTGTTTCTGAGAGTGTTGCTGAAGACCGTGAAATGTCGATTCGTCGCCGTTCGCAGCAATTGGGTTTGTGTTATTCGACCACATGGAAGATTTTACGCAAAGATCTTGGTGTAAAACCGTATAAAATACAGCTCGTGCAAGAACTGAAGCCGAACGATCTGCCACAACGTCGAATTTTCAGTGAATGGGCCCTAGAAAAGTTGGCAGAAAATCCGCTTTTTTATCGACAAATTTTGTTCAGCGATGAGGCTCATTTCTGGTTGAATGGCTACGTAAATAAGCAAAATTGCCGCATTTGGAGTGAAGAGCAACCAGAAGCCGTTCAAGAACTGCCCATGCATCCCGAAAAATGCACTGTTTGGTGTGGTTTGTACGCTGGTGGAATCATTGGACCGTATTTTTTAAAAGATGCTGTTGGACGCAACGTTACGGTGAATGGCGATCGCTATCGTTCAATGCTAACAAACTTTTTGTTGCCAAAAATGGAAGAACTGAACTTGGTTGACATGTGGTTTCAACAAGATGGCGCTACATGCCACACAGCTCGCGATTCTATGGCCATTTTGAGGGAAAACTTCGGAGAACAATTCATCTCAAGGAATGGACCGGTAAGTTGGCCACCAAGATCATGCGATTTGACGCCTTTAGACTATTTTTTGTGGGGCTACGTCAAGTCTAAAGTCTACACAAATAAGCCAGCAACTATTCCAGCTTTGGAAGACAACATTTCCGAAGAAATTCGGGCTATTCCGGCCGAAATGCTCGAAAAAGTTACCCAAAATTGGACTATTTATTATTTTTATTATTTTTATTTATTTACTTCTTTTACATTAAAAATTAGTAATATAAAAAAAAAAAAAAAAAACAGTACAATTAGTGAATTACATCTTAATAAAAAAAAGTATAAGTACAATAATTTTACTAATTATAAGTGTTTTTCATTACAGAGAACGAAAAAGAAGGTACAATCTGTTGTCTTATGACAAGAGTCGAAAGTACCAAATAAGTGTAACTTATTCATAAGTTTAAATTGAAAATACATTAAGAATTGTTGTGGGGTAACGAAAGAGTAAGAAAATTAAAGATTATTGTTGTGTTAAAGAGAAATTAATGTGAGAACAAATTTAAACCATAATTCTGATAATGTTATTGACTTCTTCAAAATCAAAGTTAAAAAGCCATTTTTTAACGTTTTTATTGAATGAATGAGCAGAACGAATGCTTCGAATGTCAAAAGGTAACGCGTTAAAAAGTCTAGGTGCTACTGAAGTATAGAAGTTTAAAAAGTGATGAGAATTGTGCACTGGAATGACTGAAAGATTTCTATAGTTACTGCGTAGTGAGTAATTAGGCGTATTGTGACTTAAGAGATATCCACTTCTCAAGAAAAATATTTTTAAAACTTTAAAAAAATAAAGATGTTTAAGCGGAAGGATCCCAGAGCTGACGAATAACGGAAAGCTATGTTCATTTTTCTTTTTCATCCAGATGGTTCTTAAAATATGTTTTTGAGAAACTAACAGCGGTTGTAAATTGTTTTTAAATGTACCACCCCAACAGATTATACCGTATTGTATTTTAGATTGAACCAGTCCATAATAGATAATTTCCATAAGTTTTCTACAACAAAGTTTTCTCAAGTGAAACATAATATAAGTGGTTGATAACAAATATTTTTTTAGTGCTGCAGTGTGAATTTTCCAGTTTATTTTGCTATCAATAGTTAAACCAAGATATTTATATTCGAAAACTTGCTCGATACTAAAACACTTAGAGGAACAGTGATTATTTAAAACATTAGATGGCAAAATATTAGATGAATGACAAGATAAACTACTTAGCGGAATATTTTTGCAGTCAAAAGAATGCTGAACAAGAATTGGTGGATTAAAAAATGAATCAAGTGGTTTAAAGAACATAACTCTTGTTTTCTCACTAATGACAAGCTTATGGATGCCGAACCAATGTCTGAATAATTCTAAGTCATGATTAATATCCAAAATCATATCTAGAACAGTGGGACTAGAATACACACAAGCTATGTCATCAGCAAAACCGCAGATTTTGCCTTTAAGGACTTTCCGAATGGACCACCTAAGACGCAGCCGCGGTCAACATTTAAATGAAATTATCTTCAAAAAGTAAATGTCATGGACCAATCTAACGTTTCAAATAAAGAATCGATGAATCGAAATTTTATGCGTTTTTTTTTTAAAAAAAGTTCTCAAGCTCTTAAAAAATCACCCGTTATGTGTATTGTATGTGTATTGTATGTGTATTGTATGTGTATTGTATGTGTATAGTATGTGTACATATGTGTAATATGTGTATTGTATGTGTATTGTATGTGTATTGTATGTGTATTGTATGTGTATTGTATGTGTATTGTATGTGTATTGTATGTGTATTGTATGTGTATTGTATGTGTATTGTATGTGTATTGTATGTGTATTGTATGTGTATTGTATGTGTATTGTATGTGTATTGTATGTGTATTGTATGTGTATTGTATGTGTATTGTATTTGTATTGTATGTGTATTGTATGTGCATATATGTGTAATATGTGTATTGTATGTGTATTGTATGTGTATTGTATGTGTATTGTATGTGTATTGTATGTGTATTGTATGTGTATTGTATGTGTATTGTATGTGTATTGTATGTGTATTGTATGTGTATTGTATGTGTATTGTATGTGTATTGTATGTGTATTTTATGTGTATTGTATGTGTATTGTATGTGTATTGTATGTGTATTGTATGTGTATTGTATGTGTATTGTATGTGTATTGTATATGTATTGTATATGTATTGTATGTGTATTGTATGTGTATTGTATGTGTACTGTATGTATTTTATTTGTCTTGTATGTGTATTGTATATGTATTGTATGTGTATTGTATGTGTATTGTATGTGTATTGTATGTGTATTGTATGTGTATTGTATGTGTATTGTATGTGTATTGTATGTGTATTGTATGTGTATTGTATGTGTATTGTATGTGTATTGTATGTGTATTGTATGTGTATTGTATGTGTATTGTATTTGTATTGTATGTGTATTGTATGTGTATTGTATTTGTATTGTATGTGTATTGTATGTGTATATATGTGTAATATGTGTATTGTATGTGTATTGTATGTGTATTGTATGTGTATTGTATGTGTATTGTATGTGTATTGTATGTGTATTGTATGTGTATTGTATGTGTATTGTATGTGTATTGTATGTGTATTGTATGTGTATTGTATGTGTATTGTATGTGTATTGTATGTGTATTGTATGTGTATTGTATGTGTATTGTATGTGTATTGTATGTGTATTGTATGTGTATTGTATGTGTATTGTATGTGTATTGTATGTGTATTGTATGTGTATTGTATGTGTGTTGTATGTGTATTGTATGTGTATTGTATGTGTATTGTATGTGTATTGTATGTGTATTGTATGTGTGTTGTATGTGTATCGTATGTGTATTGTATGTGTATTGTATGTGTATTGTATGTGTATTGTATGTGTAGTGTATGTGTATTGTATGTGTATTGTATGTGTATTGTATGTGTATTGTATGTGTGTTGTGTGTGTATTGTATGTGTATTGTATGTGTATTGTATGTGTATTGTATGTGTATTGTATGTGTATTGTATGTGTATTGTATGTGTATTGTATGTGTATTGTATGTGTATTGTATGTGTATTGTATTTGTATTGTATGTGTATTGTATGTGCATATATGTGTAATATGTGTATTGTATGTGTATTGTATGTGTATTGTATGTGTATTGTATGTGTATTGTATGTGTATTGTATGTGTATTGTATGTGTATTGTATGTGTATTGTATGTGTATTGTATGTGTATTGTATGTGTATTGTATGTGTATTGTATGTGTATTGTATGTGTATTGTATGTGTATTGTATGTGTATTGTATGTGTATTGTATATGTATTGTATATGTATTGTATGTGTATTGTATGTGTATTGTATGTGTATTGTATGTGTACTGTATGTATTTTATTTGTCTTGTATGTGTATTGTATATGTATTGTATGTGTATTGTATGTGTATTGTATGTGTATTGTATGTGTATTGTATGTGTATTGTATGTGTATTGTATGTGTATTGTATTTGTATTGTATGTGTATTGTATTTGTATTGTATGTGTATTGTATGTGTATTGTATTTTTATTGTATTTGTATTGTTTTTGTATTATATTTGTACAAAATACAGTACAATGTAAACTTTGACGAGAAAATACCTATCTCAGATCGTAGGAAAATGGAGCTTTTTTTAAATGACTACAACTTTCAATAACTGCGGACTGAGTCTTATATTGTGCTATCGTATTTCACTCGGTCTGTGTTTGCTGGATTTGACCGATGTATTGTATTATTGGGGATCCGAAATAAGCAAACAAAAAAACAATCACATTTTTAGTTCACCCCGAATTGACGTAGCAGCCTAAGAAAGTTAAATCAAATTCCCACAATTTCAAATATTTTGACTTGGGCGTCTAGTTAAGGGTTAAGACGTAATTGTTTTCCCAAATCCTTAGTGTACCCGGATTCTCGGGCTAATTTACTGTGAGAAAGATGATCGAAAAAAGCACTTTGGGAAAATCGAGTTTTTTTCCGCCTTGCCGTAGTTCGTCCTAGTGCCATTTCGTTGCGTTGAGATCAAGTCTTTGATCTTCATTTCCGAAAGTTCGTCAATGTCGTCAAAAAATGGTTGTAGCCAGAGCAGGCCATTTGCAGAATAAATGGAGAACTGTTTCCTTTTCCCGCTGGTCTCTACAGCTATGACAGTGAGTGTTGTGCTAGATGCTCTCCTATTGACCTGTGTACGCTACAGATAGCTACGATCCTGGTCTGCATATCAGATCTTCGGGGTTTATTATAGGTGGGCAAAATCTTTCTAGATAAAATGCAGTTAGTTAAACTGCTTCACCTAAGGTTTTATTACCTAAGAAAAATTAATTTTCCTTAATAAGGACCAATTTAGAGTACGATGTACAGAATTAATACATTTAACAGCCGCCTGACTGTCTTAACTAACAATTGTACGAAATTGGTTCAGCAACTTAGACTGAAGCTCTTAGACCAATAACGAAAATAATTAGTTTAAAGTATAAAATCTTTTTTGAGCTAAATTTTCCAAATACAAAAAAATTAACACATATTGTACAATAAAACCGCTAGCATCAGTAAACAAAGACATTTTTTCAAAATTATTGAATTCTAGATTCGATTTGCAAGTTATAATATTACCTCAACCGAGAAGTGAATGACCTAACCATAATTTCTTTCTTTCCAATTCATTTAAGCTGCTGTTAGGAAATAATTTTTGCTGTTCGAGTCCTCACATTCGGTATCAATTCTTCTGTCGCTCTACGCGCAGGGATAATAATAAATGATCCTTGGGCGCGCGAAAATACCCTCAAGCCCTGACACGCTGACTTGTGGGGAAAGCGAGAATTTGATTCATTGCCCGATTATGTGCGCACACGTAGTTTATCTTTTCCATGAAAATGGAAAGGAAGCCAGTTGACATTTGGGTCCGCCGAAAAAAAAGGATATCCATTATATGATCATGTTTAAAAGGAAAATGCCCCGGACAAGATGCTTCTGAAGAAGTGTATGACTGGTGGTGGTTATTCCTTCTGACTTTATTCATTGAAAAAATTTTAACAAAAATACGACGGACTATGTCCTCTATACTGCTTCTGTTCTTTTGGATTGCCGGTCAACAGTTAACTTTTTAAGGACAAGTTACGCGAATGCTGATATTGGTATTTGTTATTTTTGTCCATTATTTTGCTGGAATGTCGCGTGACACATCCTCGTACATTAAACAGCTACCTTTGAACACTAAGCACCCGATCTTATAATTGCTGACTTTCAGTAGGAAACCAAATAAATTTGAGTGTGCAATTTTAAGATGTAGTAGCTTGGAAGGTACAGGGAACTCAGTGGGAGATCGTGCAGGTAGATGGATTGAAAACGAAATAGTGATAACTGATTATTTCGTTAGTGTGAAAAAATGTAGAGGTAAATATAAAATTCTTAAACCAAATACGGAATAAAAACTTGACCTTAGAGAGGCTCAAATAAGAAGTTCTTTTTGAATTGAGTTTTTAATATTTTCTATAGTTTTCTCACACGATAGTTTTCTCGAAAGCCATTTCAGTCGATAGTTCTCGCTCATTGTAGTTTTCGCACGTAATAATAGTTTTCTCGGTTAATAGTTTTCTCTCATGGTAGTTTTCATTTTTTCATTGTTAATAGTTATCTCAGACAATAGTTTTCTCTTATGATAGTTATCTCGGTTGAAAGGTTCGTTGCATGATAGTTTTCTTGGTTGATACTTATCTCGAATGACAGTCTTCTTAGTTGATAGTTCACTCTCATGGTAGTATTTTCGAATAATAATTATCTCGGACGATAGATTTCGTTTATAATAGTTTTATTGCATGATAGTTTTCGTGGTTGATAGTTATCTCAGATGATAGCTTTCTTAGTTGATAGTTTTTTCGGACGATAATTTTATCAGATGATAGTTTTCTACACAAGTAGCACAAAATGGTATAATTTCGGTATCACATTTCTTAATTCATACTTTATTCCTTCTTTATTAGGTATGTAAATTTATGCCTACTTAATTCCATCTTAATATGATCTTTATTAGGTATTGTTTTAAAGAACTTAACATGGTGTGTTTACTTCTACTTAAAGCATTCTTAAATACTTCTTAAATGGGCATTTCTTAAATCGGTTTTTTTGTTACTTAATTCCTTCTTTAATCCTTCTAAAAACATTCCTTTTTTATTTTGGTATTAAATCGGTATTTTTTAAATTCTTTAATACGTATTTAAGTCTTCTTAAAGAGTATAATATTAAAAACACGAGAGAGTTATTTGAGTAGCACTTTGAGACAAGATATTTTAAGTGTCACTGTGGCACAATAGGTAGAGCACAAGCACGGCAAGCGAGAGGACTCGGGTTCGAATCTCAGTGGAAGCACAAAGGTAAATTAAAAAAACTAACTTTTAAAATTCTTTCATTCCAGCAAAAATTCACATAAAGATAGAATATAATCAACAATAATAAAAAAACAAACAGATAATAAAAAAAAATTATTTTTATTGTTTCTAATAATTTTTTTAAGAATTGCCGTAGCTCTTTAAGAAGGAGTTAAGAAGTATTTAAGAAGATGTAAGGAACTATTTAAGAAGGAGTAATGAAGTATTTAAGAAGAATGATATCCCGATTTAAGACCATTTTAAGACTCAATTTATCTTCTTATTTCCTTCTATCGGACCGCCCACTTGCGCCTTTTCTCTACTTAATAGGAACTTAAATCCGTCTTATAGAAGATGTCAGATACCGATTTAGAATTCTTAAAGACTTCGTTAAGTAATTCTGTGCTACTTGTGTAGGATGATAGTCCGATCGCATTATATTTTTCTCGCATTATAATTTTCTCTCATGATATTGTTCTTGTATGACATTTCTGCATAAAAATCAATAGTTTAACATTGTCATTTATTGACCCGTTACTATCTTACATAACGCTGCTAAGTGAAAACTTAAAAAAAAGACACGCGTCTCAAGCATTATCCTATACCATATCCTCAATACTTCGAAGTCCACATATCATTGAGAATTAATTGATTGTAATTTCGATTGACCGTTCCAAATGAAATTACGTTAATTGCAAACTCAACTATCGATCGGATCAATTTCGAACTTGGACGGTTGCCGATGGCAGCAAGCAGCAGCAGTAGGTGGAATGATATTCCGGCATTGCAACCAGGTTCTTGTTGCCTTAAAAGTATGTTGCAGGTTGCAGTGATGTCGTAGCAAGAAACGTTTATGAGCTGTGGCTGAAGTGACGCACTTATGCATTCAAACCAGGAAGTCAAAGTAGTACTTAGTCGCGTGTCCAATAACAGAAATTAAGGCGGCACAGTGACATAGCTTTGCAGTAAATATTTGAGATATTTTATTGCAACCGCGCAAGGGAGTATTAATTTTGGTGCGGAATTCAATTTGTCGTAAATTTTTTATTGGGTTTGTTATAGCAGTTAAACATACGAGTTCATACATACAGGGGGGTAAACAAATATGCTTGCATCCTAAGTTGGCGCTCATTTTGAAGATATTTGAATTTCTAGGGAAACAAGAATCCATTGTTTGGGTATTTCTGATCAACGAATGGAGGAAACAATTGAAGGCGCACGGCCATATAATGACATTTTTTATTGATCCGAGCAAAGAAAGAGACTCATCGATACCGAATGCGAACACGTTTCGATAAGATATATTCTTGTAAAGATCTATCAAATATCAAGATCAATTTCACTTTCATGTAAATTATGACATCAGTTTAATTGCTGCAAAGGCCATGGTACCGATAATTATGGAGCTTTTGTTCTTTAAGATTTTTCTTAAAGTCGTCTGTAACCTTTGAAAAAAGTTACATTTGTTCAATTGGTGGGCAATTTTTTTATTTTAGGAATATTATTATATCAATACTATAGGGGATATCTAGACTTTACGAGTAAGTATGCTCTCAACTATAGGAAGAGGCATAACACAGTGTGCCAAAGTCGAATTTGCAACAAAATGCGATTCAAACTACTTTTTTTTGGCAAGTTGACGTTAGAAGCGGTATAGTGAACTTGTGTTGTAACCGATGCCTTAAAAGAGTTTCTTATAATTGTGCCCTTATAGCAAAAGTTCTTACTACCTTTAGGATATACTGTACATGCCGTGGTTTTGCGATTGGTCTAATGAGAAGTGATGTTTGACAGCATATTTGATGATCCATCAAATATTCATCATGCCGTGCTTGTCAAACAAATTTGAGAAGTGAACGCCTCTATTAATGCTTCGAGCAAATAACCGGACGGTCCGATAAGTACTTAGCCTCACCGCCCGATGGTGCCAGTATCGGAAGAGAGATTTACTATCGTCTGGCTCTTTGAAGACTACTGTCGAAATTTCAGCCGAGTCGGACTCGTAGTTTTGTTTTGAACACGTGTGGAAGACAACTTGTCCACGAATTTTAGAAATATCGATCGGTGATTCGATTCTTGTTTTTGGAAGTTAAATCGCGCAGCGAAATTAAAGAGCCCTTGGATGCTGTGTACGGTGGATTTTCTTCTTCGATTACGACCGTCAAAAATTGGTATAACGAGTTTCAGGTCGTACATCGGTTTTTGAGCTCCGCCCAGGTGCCCCGAAAATGGCTACCACGGAGGATAACGTGTCAAAAATCCACGATCTCGTATTGGTAGACCGCCGATTGACCGAGATAGATGAAATAGTAGGTATCTCAAAAGACCACGTGGTATCGCGTTTGCACCGGCTCACACCTCTGCCGTCGCCACGGCCGAATTGGTCGAAGTGCACTACAAACTCCTGCCCCATCCACCGTATATTCTCCAGATTTGGCCTCGTGCGACTTTTTTGTGTTTGCAAACTTGAAAAAACCATTCGCCGGACAGAAATTTGACATATGATGAAGTCATCGTCACCACGGAGGCCTACTTTGCAGACCTCGAGAAAACCTATTTTTCGGAAATAAGAGCATCGCTGGATCAAGTGTATCGAGCTTAAAGGAGACTTTGTTAAGAAATAAATTCGCACTTTTCCAAAATGTTTGTTTTTCTTTTGTAGGCTAAGTACTTATCCGACCCACCTTCGTAGTTATAGTATGACAGCTTTTGAACGATCACTCTGCAATTTTTAAGTATTTTGTAGAGAGACATATGTGGTGGCGGGGTAAACGCAATTGCTGAGATTGAGTATGTTTCATTTTCAATTTACGAAGAGATAACTCTATTTTTGCTTGAACAAAGTTAACTTTTGCTTAAAACCGTTCTGTTTAAAAGCACCCTAGAAATCAAAAGGAAGCGAAAAGAGAAACAGATATTAAAAATTGTTTTCGGGTAAAAGCAGTCTAATTCGTATCAGATAAAATCTCTGATTGAATATAGATGCAGAAATTAATATTGTATCAAATAACATCCCTGTTTAAACACAAGTCTCACAAACTTAACGTTACGTAGCGAACTGCAGTGGTGCGTTCGTTTTCTTACAATATTTAACTTTAACACTTCGGGTCCCATAGATCAGGTCAGGGTAGTAATCCAGAAGCTTCTCAGAGGTCTCGCCCTCGATATACTTCCATCCAAAGTGATTTTAATTAATTTCCTCCCAACGCTTAATTTGATTCTAATGGCGGTATTTCAGCAACCAAACCTTGAAAGAAGTTCTAGTTTTCAAAATTCATAGCATGTTTTCAAGCGTATTACTGAAAACTAAAAGCTTCTGTGAGGTCTGGTATTCCAAGTACTTTCATCAAATGTGAGTTTTGAAATAAATATATGGGTAGCCATTTTAAAAAGTCTTGTTAAAGGTTGCAGTTTAAAAATCGACGGTAAGCTTTCCAAGAGCTGTCAACAAGGAAAACCAGAAGAATGTAGATTTTGGTCTTCTTCAACATCGAAGACTCTTTAGTTTCTTAGAGGACTTTAAGCATGTGACAACTTTGATTTCAAATCAACACAGAAAGTAACAGCGGCGATTAGGACGTGTAAATGATAAATATTTATCATCAAAATATGTGTTCTCTTCTATTTTACGGTTAAAATTTCTTCTGTTATTGGTATGGTTAGCATTTCTGTCTTCAAATACCCCTACCATTACCATTTGTTCGCAGCTTTTATTTCACACCTTTTTAATAGTGCGATGTAATCATACAATTCGGTGTGTTCCATTTTAATGCCTACAACATTTGTTTTACCTCTAACAGCAATTAGGTCATCCATTTGCAACAAAGCAACTAAGCTATATGAGTCATTAATCACCTTATCGAAATGCCTCGATCATCTAAGCATAATAACCACTATTACCATCTTTTGCTCAGAACTAACGGGTGCCACTAACTTGTCTAATCAGCACAAAATACTTGTAAAATTTCTCGAATAAAGCTGTCAATCGCCACCTGAATGCAGTCTTTAAGATCAAAATTCTAATCACAAACTTGACAACAAAATACCATCAATTTGGAGTACACCAACCATAATATTATTATGAACGAATCTCCGAACGCCACCACCGTCGAAAATGATAATAAAGGACGTGACTAAATTTCCAAGTTTGCTCTAAATTTATTTTTAAGTGTGCACTGCGCTTAAGCTCAACAGCAATTATTATTTTTTATGACTTAAGACACCTTGAAAATAAAATCAAATCAATGCAAAAAGGAAGTTATTTTCGAAAGATAGAAGATTTTGACGACCAACAAGATAGTAAGGCCGGAGAAATTTTACCAGCAAAGGTGTTGTCGGATTTTCAGTGCAACCGGCACATAGATATAACGATTGATTTTTGTAGAGCTGTCGGAAATTAAAAAATACACATTAAATTCAGAAAAATGCATGAGATCTTTATTTGAATCGAGAGTACGGTGGAAATAATTTAATGTTTGAAGATTATTTTATGCAAATGTTGGGCACGACTGCGCCTCAAATGGTCCATCCGCTTAGTCCAATTTTGGCATACTCTTTCTAACATTTCAGCCGGTATTTCACGAATAAATGTTTCAATGATGGCTTTCAGTACGTCAATCGAAGCGGGCTTATTGCTATGGACAAGAGCCTTAACATAGCCCCATAAAAAGAGGCCCCAAACTTGAAATAAACTGTTCACCGAACTCGCCTCTCAATTGGTCCATTTTAAGGCGTGCTGTGTCGCATGTGGCACCGTCTTGTTGAAACCACATGTCATGCAAGTCAAGCATTTCAATTTTGCGTAAAAAAAAAAGGTTGTTATCATCGCAGGGTAGTGCCCACCATTCACAGTAACGTTGGGATTCGCATTCATTTATCTTTCAAGAAATATTTGAAGAAATACGGCCCAATGATTCCGCTAGCCTATAATCCGCACCAAACAGTGACTTTTTCTGGATGCATTGGTAGCTCTTGCATTGCTTCTGGCTGCTCTTCACTCCAAATACTGCAGTTTTGCTTGTTCATGTATCAATTCAACCAGAAATGAGCTTCGTCGGCGGCGGGCGAAGCGGCGCCGAATCGATAATTCACGGTCATCACTAATACTAGCCGATACAGCTGCGATATTTTCCTCAGTTCGCACTCTACGTAAGCGTCCCCCTCGACGGGTTTCACCTTGTCGTGATGGGGGGGCTTAAGTCTATCCTCCTGCTGTTGAGCTTCATTAGGAGGAATTAGGCAACTAAGAAAACCCAAGAGACAGGGAGTGGTGACAGTCAGGATTGAGACGATATGGGATGGTTGGGTTTCTGGTGACATGCCTAAGCCGGAATCTTAATGCATCCCGTAGTAGTGATCTTGGTTGGTAATGGTAGGGTGGGACCGTAGGGTCTCTGGCTGCTAAGGTGGCTGGGGGTCTGAAAGTCCTACCAAAAAAGGTGTATGTGTGTTTGGAATTTGTGTTAAATTGGCATGGTTCTCTTTGGGATACGCGACCAATGAGAACCTTTTGATTGATCTTGATGGTAGTTGGGGTGGGACTGTGGATTCTTGACTGGGCATGTAGTTGGGGGTCCTAGGTCTCATCCGTTGGTCTGGGGACTGAGTTCTGGTGTGACGTGTGACGTGTGTCATATTAGTGCAAGAGGTGTCAGAATGGTTTCCGGCATGTTTGATTGCTGGACTGCTGTTGAAGGTTGCTCACTATATACATGAGGCTTGGTGGCATGTCTCCCGTGTGTACCATGCGTAATTCCCAAGCGATCGTGTGGTGAGTGATTTTTGATGGTGGTCTGGTGGTTGGATGTGTCGGTTTGTCTTGCATGTCTGATTGCTGGACTGCTGTTGGAGGCTGCTTACTATATACATGAGGCTTGGTGGCATGTCTCCCGTGTGTACCATGCGTAATTCCCAAGCGATCGTGTGGTAAGTAGCTTTTGATGGTAGATCTGGTGATAAGATGTGACGGATGTGGGAAGTTCTTCGGCTGATCGTAACCAGCTGGAGTTCTTCAAAGACAAGGACTGTATTTAGGTACATGATGTGTTTTTAGGTTCAGAGGTGTCAGAGACTTGGGGGTTCTGGGTACTTGTACCTGGCGTCCTACGTTAATAGCGTGAAGTGGACCGTCATCCAGAGTTCTTTGGAACAAAGACCGGGGCGTCACCCGTGTGAACCGTAAGGGGATCAAAAGACAGGAGTGTCTCTCCTTGCTCACCAACTGGTGGCTAAAGACCGGGGCGTCACCCGTGTGAACCGTAAGGGGATCAAAAGACAGGAGCGTCTCTCCTTGCTCACCAACTGGTGGCTAAAGACCGGGGCGTCACCCGTGTGAACCGTTAGGGGATCAGAAGACTAGGATATGCATGAGTTGTTTGTTGACCGCCCTCAACTTACTTCTCTAATATGTGTATCCTAGGGTTGCTAGGCCCGGGGTTTTGCAGTAACCTATCTGGAAGTGACGGATTCATAACCATAACCTCTAGGTTGAGTAGGAATTAGGCCATGTCCTCTTTTCCGAGTTCGCCTAGGGGGGTTTTTGATGAAGTTGCGAGGCTCCACCGGTAGCCTTATACTGGTACCACGGGTGATAGTGCCCGGGATCTTGAGGGCAATAGTGCACATCTTCGGGTGTGTCAGTTCTCTTTTTCCTGCTATCTTGAGGTCGGCCCCCTAGTGGGAGATCGTGGTGGCGTGGTTTACTCCAAATGCGGAAACGAATGGGACTCAGGATTCTTTTCTTGGGTTCAAGAGGCGTTGGTAGGTCTCGACTTTAAACAAGAGGTGTGCACATGCTGCAACATATCACAACTTTGTTACCGAAGTAGCTTGCTACGGAGGGGTTAATGGCTAGGACTAAATCTGGCTCCAATGGTGGTAGGCCACTCGTGGGGTTATGGTGTAATAACTAGGAATCCACGTAAAACAAAGGTACAATCTATGTAAGCGTGCGGGCGGGATTGTACGGCGGGTTTGAGTAGTATGGCATGTCCAGGGCTTCACTCTCTCTCTATTGTTTTCCTCCCAATTGCACAGACAGGCCTTTGCGCCTGGGTGCTGTGGTGGTCAACTTTAGTTGATGTTCTTTGGGGCCTGCTCAGCTGAATTACCAGCGAGTCGGAATACTACCTTGCCTTTAGCTTGTCTTTCCACGTTCATGTCGACCTCCTCGTGGTGCTCGTGGATAGGTTACGAGAGTAACTGAACCGACTAGATGGGAACAAAAACGGGACGGTATCCATTAAAAGTAGGAATCCGCTAAGGAGTGTGTTACAACTCACCTGAGGAGTACGCATATCTGGACGTGATTTCTACTTCGATCAGGTCTGGAAAAACGTATATCTAATAAGATTGGTAGGTCTTGGGGCTTTTGTAGGAAGTACCTATCTACAAGTGTGGTTGCGAAGCTTACCAGATGCTATATTCTGGTGCCACGGGAGATAGTTGCCCAAGGAAAGTGAGCAGTATGTCTTCGGACTCTCTTATTCTATCTCCGATAGAGAAGTGCAGTCGTCGCATACAAAGCGAGCAATCCATGAAGTTTGTGAACAATAGCGTATCGTCTTCGGGCTCTCCTATTCTGTCTTCGGATGGTGAGGTGCAGCTGTCGCGTGCGTGTTTGCTTACTTCAAGCTATCTATGAGGTAGGCCCCCTAGTGGGTGTATCGTGGTGGCTGTGGTTTATTCCATAGCGGAGACGTATGGTTTCCAGGCGTGCCTGGATTCAAGAGGTGAAGATAGACCTCGACTCTAAGCAAGAGGTGTTTCATGCCTACAACATGTTACAACTTTGCTACTAAGATGGCTTCGGCTATCTTGGGGTTAATGGTCAGGACTAAATCTGACTCCGATGGTGGTAGGCCACTCGTGGGGTAAAGGCTTAATAGCTAGGGATCCAAGTTAAACAAAGACAAGTTCTACGTAAGCGTGTTGGTGGTTTAATGTCCAGCAATGTAAATTTGGTGCGAAATTTAGTCACAATAGCCCGAATAGCCGCCTCAGTAGGTCGATTAAACTGACCATAAAATGGAAGAAGCGCGCGATGAAATTTCTAAACAGAGCACGCATTTTTATAATAAAATTCAATGGCACTGAGTAATAGATCCGAATCTAGCCCAAGTTCGATTTTAACCAAACATTCGTAGAAATAAAACAAATTTTAAGTATAAATACTTAAAAGCGGCTTTCCTGTAACTAAGTTAAATTTAAAATGATAGAATCACAATAGAACTTTACGAATCTGGTTAATAGAAATCTGTTTGTGTATCAGTTCACAATAACGAAATTATGAAAATGAGTCACAATTATTGGTAAAAATAAGACTGTTGTTAAATTTGATCTGTTACTACGAAATTTATTGCAACTTTTCTACATCTAACAAAAAGTGACTTTAAAACCGATTCTATGAATGTCTATTACTAAGGGCCAATAATTTGCAATCGTTGTTCGTTTGTAAGACAATTCATGGCTAAATTAAAGACCAAACTGAAGATGTTTGACAGTGATACAAAACACAAAAAGTGCATGAGCTGTCAAAACCAGTGCTGCGATAGTCCTTGCAGAGCATTAACTCACTCACCTTTTTTGTAGATGGGGAATATGAAGCTGCTAGTCCAGTCTTCAGTTTGGATGTTTTTGACGTTTTCCAAAAAATATCACATCCATATTGGAAGAAAAAGAATCCAACTAGATACGTCATTTAGACATTCGTTGATAATGACATGGATGATATTTCGCTTGTCCGCCAGAAGACAGATTTGTGTTTTTGAGGCATTAAATTTCCCGTAGTTTATAATATCCTATTGAATAATGCTGACTTTTCAGTTTCACAACCGGAAAAAAGGATTGTGAATCTAGAAATAAATAGTAAAATATGGTATATTTTTCGACAACGAAACAATGTAGTGGATTAGAAGTTTCAGGCAAGAGATAATTTATGAAGATAAGGAAGAGTGTCGGAGACAAAATGGAGCATTCGGGCACACCAGAATTAAATTGTTTTATATCAGACTTAAAACCGCCCCGGGCAAGTCGAATTGAATGTTCAGAAAAGTAATATCTAATTGAACCAAGGAAAGGCTCATCGAAACCAAATCCAAGCAACTTAGATGAGAAACCTTCATTCCAAGGTAGGTAGGTAGAGATGGTAGTCGCCAGACCTGGGCCCGCGACTCAATTAGCGCTGGGGTGCGCCGTTTTGATACCATTAACTCGTGTCAACCTAATAAGGATTTAGTACGGAAGAAAATGGCTTTTTATATACTTTAGCGGAGCATTGCTAAAGCCATTTTATCGCATTCAGAAAGATAATCAGATCTTTGATTTTCTTCTCCGAAAGTTCGCTGGAGTCATCGAGGAAGGCTTTCCCAAAGGAAGCCATCCTGTAATTTGCTAAGGCGGGGCAATCGCAAAGAAAATGAACCACAGTTTCTTTTTCTTGTGGATCTCCACAACTACGGCAGTGTGGGTTGTAGGCCAGTGCCCGGTGCATATTGCTGTGATCCTGGCTATGTCGCGCCTGGGTCTGCATATTAGATCGTTAGAACGTGAGTTGTTGTAAGTAGGACATATCTTTCTTGATATGACACAGTTTGTGAGACTGCTCCACCTACGGTTGGATTCATTGAGAAAAATCGAGAAGATTTTTCTCTTCATAGCACCAAGAGGAATATTTACGTTTTCCGCTAGTGAGCTATGTAAGGCCGAGCCTTGCCGAGCTAAAGCGTCAGCCTGTTCATTACCCTCTATGTCACTGTGACCTGGAACCCAAATGAGAGTGACCTGGAGGTCAATGTTCAGACTCGCCAGTTCGTCCCGACATTGCTGGACAAGTACTGAGGTAGATGTAGATGATTTAATGGCCTTAATGGCCGCCTGGCTATCTGAGCAGATAGCTATATTTCTGAATTGGTTTTGGTTAGATTGGAGCAACTTGCATGCCTCCTTGATTGCTAGTATTTCAGCTTGACATACACTCGCAAAGTCTTGTAGTCTGAAGGACTTGGAGATGTTAAAGGACTCGGAAAAAATTCCTGAACCAACACCGCACTCCATCTTAGATCCATCAGTGAAGATTATCGAATCGAAATCCAAACTCTTCATTCCAAACTCTTTCCATTCTTTGAAATAATAAGTCGAAATAAATTTGGTGCTCCAAAATAAGGTTGTAAAAATCAGTTCGAATTTTGGTGGGATATGCTAGTGGACCGATTATTGTGTTGATTAGATATTCCACCACTTTGGCGAAATGCATATTAGTCTATTTTTTGGATAATTGAAGGGAGAGGAAGATTCGTAATTTTTGGGGATCACTTGGAGAAATTCATGTTCTGGCGTACTCGGAAAAAGAACCGAAGAGTATGACAGCCGGAAACATGCTTTTGCCAGCGTAGAACAAAACTTAAGGTAATAAACAATCTAAGGCAGCGGATTTTTTGTTTGTCAACAGTGCAGCAAGAAAATCTGGCCTCCAGTATGGGCTCACAGTTCACATTAGATTTGCACACATCTAACTTATCAAAGTGCGATAAAAATCATTTGTGGACTTTTTGGGCCAATGGCTTATAACCTTGCGGCGTATTTACACAGAAGTTTTGCTTTGTTTTTCTGTAATAAATTTACATATGCGTTTATAACATTCTTATTTTAAAACTTCTGAATCAGGTTTGATAGTGAAATTCACCCCAACTATAACTAACTATCACTAACTTGAATCTTCTTCTGAGTAGCACATCATCTGCGCACAGTCAGTCACGATTTCCTTTTGAAGTCAATTTAATCCATGAAGTACACTGTACACCGCTACTGTAATTAAATTATTTCACCTCTGTGATTGACGATCCAGACAGCATCGACACAACTCTCTGATCATCGAGTTGTCGTCGATTTGCGGTCGACCGATCGCTGCTCTCACTATTCCGATTGATCATGCTGATGAGGATCATGCTATAATCGATTTGTCTAAACAAGTGACGAAGATGGCTACGACGAGGAATGGGTGCGGGCCTGACGTGTATCAAGTCAATCGCAAAATAAATTCAATGAGCAAAAGCCTTCTCATCCTATTCTCCAATCGATGGATGATTGTAGCGAAAGTGTTTGTCGTGACGGTCGAATTAATTGATCAATCAAACGAAGCAAAAAATAAAAATAAAATTATAATGATCGCGATCAAAGTGTTGATAGTTTAGCAAAAAGGAAATAAAAAACAGAAAACTATTAATGCCGTACATTTATTGATCACTTTTTGCGGAGAATTGTCCAAAAACGAGATCAACTCTTTTAAATGTATCTATACTTATATTCATGTATTTAACAGTAATGGCTTAAGATCGGTGTGTCATATCAACACGACATGACTTTTAACACTTTACCTTATAGCTCACAGCTAATGACTGTGTGCTATTTCGTTTGGGCTTGCAGTGATATTTTTGACAGTTTTCTACAGTTTACGCGATCAAGAGTGAACGATCAACTCAGAGGATTTTTAATTAAACTTAAATTAATGATCGAATAAAAATCACCTTTTGCATTAATGAGCAAAGATCGATCGACTGATTATACTAATGGAAAGCAAGTGATTAAGATTTAGTAATGCTTTTTTTTCTAAGTGGTGGTGATGTTGGTTAAGAAAAATGCAAGTGTTTTAATTTTGATTGAGTTGTTGTTTGAAAAATATTTAATTATGGTCGAATAAAACATCATTTAGAGAGACTGGGCGCCAAATTGGTTGATATAGTTTTGACAGAACAAGATATTTAAATATTTAATTTGATGAAACACATGACGGAAGATTATCATGATGAATTGATTTATGGATTTGAAAAAATACTATTAAAAGTCATTAGAGTTATTATAGACATGAAAATAGGGAAATGTTTAAAAAAATGACTTTTTTCTTAAATAAGATCGACTGGCTAGGTAGGTACTCGGTTAAACTTTCCCTTGGAGTATTTTTTGGTTGTGACTTTTGTTTGAAGAGAACTTTACCCGAAACTTTCCAAAGGATTTTCCAAAATGGGTGGTTCGATGTTGAAATGGAATAATAAAATGAGCTGTTTTTATGTATGTACATATGTGTTAATGAAAAATTCGTATCAAATAGTTACTTTTGAATATGGGTCCATTTCCACCTGCTCAACTTCGTGCACGTTGACGTCCTCCCATGTATGGTAATTTTGCTTGTTGACACAGCAATTCATCTAAAAATCGTCACTATAGATGATTTTTCGGTCAAATCAAAGGCTTCAAAGAGGTCAAATCGCACGATCTCGGTGGCCACCGTTCTACGGTGCACAGGGATGACAAATGGCTGCTATACCCGAGAGTGTGAGACTCAATTCAAGAACATCAGCCCGCCATCGATCTCAACAGCTCAACATTTCACGCACTAGCCTCAGGAGAATTCTGCACAACTATCTTGGAATATTCGCTTGGATTGACAGAATGCTCTACTGCGAAGCCGGCCGAGGCGGCCACTTGAACGACTCTATGTTCCATAATTAATGGGAATGTTTGCTTCTACTAATAAAGCCATAATACATGGACAAAATCTAATTTTATTAATTTTATTGCATTTTTTAAAATGAAATTTGTGTTTGGCTCACTCTTTATGTGCCATATATTGAGATGGTTCGAATCTTATTTAAAAGGGCGCTCTCAATATGTGCGTATTAATAACATCATATCTGATCCCATATTTGTGACTTCTGGAGTACCTTAAGGAAGTCATTTAGGCCCGCTTCTTTTTTTGCTCCTTATTAACGATATTCCCGATTGTATAATTTCTTCTCAATGTCTTATGTTCGCTGATGATATAAAAATTAAATTAAATCTGTCGAAGACTGCCTTCTTCTTCAGAATGACCTAAATAACTTAGTTCTTAGTTGATTGGTGTAACTCTCATCAGTTGTTTTTGAATGTTTCCAAATGTGATTTTCTATCTTTTTTCCGAAATTTGTCGCCTATAAACTATGTTTATAACATTAATGGTATTCCATTGCAAAAAATTACCGAAAAAAAGACCTAGGTGTCATCTTCGACCCTAACCTAACGTTTTACCTTCATATAGATTTTATTGTTGCGAAAGCAAATTCCTTACTTGGATTTATCTCACGTAACTCTAAGGAATTTGCTGACCCTTATACATTCAGAGCATTATTTTATTCCTATGTAAGGCCGGTCCTTGAATACTGTTGTGTAATTTGGAACCCCTACTATGCTATCCACTCAAATAGAATCGAAAGTATCCAAAAAAGATTTTCCAGCATAGTGACTTATACTTATAGACTACATTGGAATATAAAAATGCCATCTTATCTTCCTAGATGTTATCTGATCGGTCTTCAGCTTTTAGAAACTCGGAGAAAGTATTTTGAAATAATTTTTACTATAGAGACATTCTTAAAAATCAAATAAATTGCCCTTTCTTTTTGTCCCTTATAAGAATATTATGCTCCAACGAGATATCTTCGAGTGCATAGTATATTTTTTGAACCTTTTCATAGGGTTAATTATGGTCTTAATGAGCTAATAACTAGGTGCCTTAGACAGGCCAACTCAGTTGCTTTGATTATAGATTTTCATAACAATATTAGTCGTGATATCTTTAAAAGTCATATTATTAATTTATTAACTGTTTTAAACTCTGGTGGTTAGGTGTTATATTATTTTTAAGTTATTTAAGGTATTTATTCAAATTTGTAAAGTATCGCATGTTGAAACAAATTTATTCAGTAGTCTTTAAGATTATAAAATTTTTAATGTATATCTGCTTGATAAATTAAATAAATAAATAAATAAATAAATTAGAAGTGAAAAAATTTCATTTTGAGCATAGATACACCACATCGTTCTACAATAGTTGCTCAAAAACGCACCTAGTACCAAGAATCGAAAGCTTTTTAGATTATTCGGTGCAAGTTTTATTCATGTTATTTTAAAAGCGATATATTCAACGACTAAAGACAGCTTTGAGTTTTGAAAGCATTAAATTCGATACGATTATTAATGCGCCAGATAACAATACTGATGAAATCTGAGTTTAAATGATCTCCACAAATTCTGCCGTTGCAACTCGACATTCGATAAAGAGTGAGGTGAGTCAGCAAAAGTATATAAAAAACTAAGTGCGCTGTCATCACCGAAGCAGTTTAGTAGATCAACTCATTCAGACAGGAGATCGTTTATAAAAATAAGAAATAGTGTTGGAGACAATACTGAGCCTTGGGGCACATCAGCATTTATTTAATGAATTTAAGACTTCAAACCGTCTTGGGGACCTGCGGCGTGCCTAATCGGGAAACTGTTGAGTGTCTTTAACCTGGCAAAGTCCAGCAGCGCAACTTTTAGTCACGTCGAAGTGCTTCCTTTACCTCCTCGTGGTGGTCCCCGGGCAATGATTTGTGTATCCACACAAATTAGCTAAAATTGGAAAGCGCGAAAATCTCTCCTAACTCGTAAGGATAGGTTACGGAGGCTAGCACTCTCCGTAGCTGAAAACATCTTGCTACCGAAACGGAAACAACGCCTCGGATAACTAATGATAATATGTTGACGACTATTGGCTATCGAATTAGGACAACGATTGGTTTGTGGAATGTTTTCGATGATGGTAATGAAGGTCCCTACAACGCCAGATTCCTCCAACTAGAGAAGGAATTCATGCGGTACAGGCTGGACATCTTAGGCATTAGCGAAATAAGTTGGATGGGCTCGGGCAAGTTCAAGTCACCATCGCGTAACACTGTACTGCTCTACTCCGGAAAAGCTCCAGGAAGCACACATGAAGGTGGGGTTGGACTGCTGCTAACAAAAACAGCTGTCAGTAGTCTGATTGGGGAAAGAATAATAAAGGCACGATTCCGGACAAGAGTACGTCCCGTCACCATTATACAATGTTACGCCCCAACGGAGCTCGCATCCGATGAGAAGAAAGAATGCTTCTGCAGGTTTCGATAGCGTAAATAGAGAATTTATTTGGCATGCTTTACGCAGGAGTGATATCCTGGATAAATTAATAGCTATTATTAAGGCAACTTATGATGGATCCAAATGTCACGTTTTGCACGAAGGGAGGCTGTCAGAAGAGTTTGAAGTCCAAAGTGGAGTCAGACAGGGCTGCATTCTGTCAGCAATATTGTTTCTGTTGGTGATAAGCGACGTCCTTCGAGCGGCCTTGACGGGAAACGGAGGAATTCGATGGACTCTGACGTCACACCTGAAACATCTTGACTATGCGGACGACGTATGCTTGCTCTCTCATAGAATCATGGATCTCCACTAAATGACAACAGGGGTGGAGAGAGAAGCAGAAATCGTAGGGCTGAAAATCAACTCCGGAAAAACAAAGATGATCAGCCTAGGAACCACGTTATCTTCTCTCATAAATATTTCTCAACAACCGGTAGAGAAAGTACAGAGCTTCCAATACCTTGGAAGTATCATCTCTACCGAGGGTGGTACCGAACAGGACATCAGCAGTCGAATCGGGAAAGCAAAGGCTGCTTTCGGTATGCTTCGAAATAAATATATGGAGGAATAACTCTCTTAGCTTAAGAACCAAGCTACGGCTGTTTCGATCCAACGTCGAATCCATGTTACTTTACGGTTGCAGCACTTGGAAAGTAACAGTAGGTGTCACTAAGAAGCTGCAAACGTTCATTAATAGATGTCTACGAAACATCCTTAGGATTTTCTGGCCCAATCGTATATCAAACGAAGAGCTCCTTAGGAAAACGGTTCAGGAACCTATTGACTCTATTATACAACGTCGAAAGTAGCAGTAGATCAGAAACAGGCTTCGAAAAGGCGACAACTGCATTGCGGCACATGCAATGCAGTAGAATCCGCTCACTCAAGAAGGAAGAAGAGCTGGACGACCGAGAAGCTCATGGAGAAGGACAGTCGAGGAGGAGTCAGCCCAATCAGGCAGGAGTTGGAGGGAGTTGCGACTCATATCCAGGAACCGAACACGATGGCGAGCTGGCGTTGTGGACGCCCTGTGCCCCATTAGGGGTCCCCCACGGACATAAAAGGCCTGAGGACCTAAGTAAGTAAGTAAGTAAACCGTCTAAAATAGCTTGTGTTGAACGTTTAGAAAGGTAATTGCTAATCCAGCGAAGAAATAACCCATTTACACAAAAAAGATACATTTTTGATAGGAGGAATTGGTTGCACAATGGTCCTTTTTTCCATCCTAACGGAAAATCGCCAAAAGAATATGTGGTTAACCCAAAGTGGAAGAACACATTTTCAAGATAGGTAATTGGTGATATACCATTGGGGCAAGGAGATTTGCGAATATCGAGATCTTATATATACCCCTAACACACACTACGAACTACTTCATCGAAGCATATTGTCGATAAGGTTTTTGGGTCGTGTGAAATGAATAAATGTGTCGACATAGCAGTGCGAACTGTGGGAATCGAAGTAATATGCCGACATGGCGTGTAAAAAGGTCCGAACTATAGTTCGCCGACACAGTTTATTCGGTTTTAGTTGTTAAAATTCACAAATTGCATGAAAAAGAAAGAATAAAATTCAATATCCTTAAGCAACAATTCAATAAAGCTCTGATCAACACAAAAAAGTGGTTCTGGAGCATTAAAATTCAAATATTTTTGGGCGATTTTCACTTTTCATTTAAAATTTCACAACTCTACCAGCTGATTTTGGCATGTACTTCTACGTCGGCGTGTAAATGCCCATACAAAACCGAAGTACTTTGCCGATTAGGTTGATCGATGTGGCGTGTGCGAGGAGTAATAGCCGATTAGTTTTCGAAGCGTCAAATTAAGCAAATCATTCCCCACTTATCGTCTCTAGAAAAAAATGAGTTTTATGACATACATAGACGTAAAGTAATATTTGGGTCTGTTCCCCTTTTGACAACACGGAAATCTACTTTTCGTTGGTTTTTGACATTACCTTTCAGTGCTTTTCGGAAACATAACCAAAAATTGTATTAAAAAATAATTTTAGTATAGTCTTGCAAATTGAAAGATGTCAAAATCAATTCGTTTTGAAATATTTCTTCGAATTGTAAATGATTTGCAAAATAACTTAGGAAGTTTAAATTGGAACCCAAAACTGTTTCAATTATACAAATGATGCAATCAGTTTTGGAATGACAGCTTGGTTTATCTGGCAATTCCTTGAATTTATTGCGAAAATCAAGAAATTCATGTATAACTTGATTTTTACCAAGGTTGAGCAAAATGGATGGCGCTCTTCCTGACGCATAGATAGCTCTGTTTATGACGCACAGATGGCGCTTTTTTAACGAATATGATTACTAAGCTCGGGAAAGGACACTGACGTCTAAGATATCAAAATTTCAATACAATACGAACAAACTTTCTTTATAGATAAATTTTAGATTTTAAGAAATATTGTTAGTTTAACGTTAGCATTAACGTATTGAAATAAAGAATAGCCGTTTTTTAGTGCATTTTTATCTCCGCTTAAATTTGTCAGATGGTGACATTAAAATCCAATTGAAAATGACAGACAAAAGTTTTTATAACTATGCCCGAATCGTAATGTAAAGAGAACACGAAATGAGAGCGAGACATGATTCACTGTCACCTCTTCATTGTTATAAAATAGTTTCCCAATTTGCTAATGTTTGGTTGGTTAAGTAAAACATATGGTAAATATACATAAAGTACAATGAAACATAAGCCCATATGTTTCATTTCAGCATCATTCATTGTGTTCGAGCCAAAGAATTCTTCTAATTTTAGGCAATTCTAATTTATTTTGACACTAAATTTAAAATTCTTCGCATATGGCAATGCTAGTTTATATTTGACAGCAGAAAGCAGAAAGTTTATTTACAGTTATTGTTTTTTTTTATATTTCGCATTAATTATTTTGTAAATCTTAGTGCTTAGTTTTCAGGTTAAATAGTATATAAATACATATTCAGTATTGTATAGAATAAAGTGTTTAATGTTTTAGATAAATAAATAAAACCATAAAAAAAATGTATATTTTTTGTGTCTCTTTTTAAAAAGGGAAGTGGTTTTTGATTGAGAAATTATTCGGCAACATATGTAATTCATTAAAAAAAAAGCTTTTATTGTGTGTTTTTTAATGAAATTATGTTTTTAACTGTTTTGTTGGTTAGTTGTTGTGGTTTTTTCGTTAAAAGAACATTCTGTTTCAGGGATAAACGGTGTTTTTAAAGTGTTTTAAATAACCTCTGTAAAATATTCCATCAAAGTCCAATTTACACAAACTAATCTTTCCTACTTATTTCCAGCATTATTTCTGAGACAATAATAACTTCCTGAATGGCATATTCAATTCACCAAAGTCCAGACACAAGAAAGAAATCAGTACCTTTTGGTCTAAGCACAATTTCTGGAACAAAAGGTTGTTAATAAGAAGATTGACCGAACAGCAGCCAATCGAAACTAAGCTGAGCTCACGTTCGAAGTGACATAATCTCCCTCATGATACCCTGATTCTCTGAGTGAGAGATCTGTTAATCTTTGATTCTTTTTTTTTTTTCAAATAAGACCAGATATCAAAATGGGTTTGGGGGAGAAACGAACAGCAAACAAATCGAAATACCCCGATGCCCCGATGGAATTCCAAGATTTCACACATTTGAGCTGACGTTAATCTCCCAGCGGGCCAGATACTTATTTATGAGAGAGAAACGATCCGATGCTTCGGAGACTGTGGTGACGAAATCACCATGGGAATTGGCCACTGACTCCGAGATGCAAATGAGTTCATCAAAATTGCATCGGCAGCTGGGATTCGTTGAGACAAGTGGCATGATTCGAGGTGAGCAGAATAGAGTGTTCAATCAATCAACGGACCGAGAGCGATGCAGAAACCGGTAGAAGTGAGCGTGTATATGTGCAAACATAAAAACTATGCCCCACGGGTCTAATGGAGTCCAGCTGTCAGTCAATTTTGTCAGATTCAGATGGAAGCAGAGACGAGAGGTGCTGCTGCTGCTTAGCTTCAGGAGCGTTCCGCTTCAGATTGAATTGAAATCCTATAACCAATTTACACATCGTAAACAGGGATGAGTGCGGAGCTAATAGAGTGTGTATGAGGAGGTTCCAACACCAACTGTGACGTGTTTTTTGCCTCGAATGGAAATGAAATTAATGTTATTTCAGCTTCGTACCTATACCTAGTTTAAAGGTAGTTGGTTGAGTATATGCAATTATCCCGCGGTGGCGGAGCAAACAATTACTGCAGGCATAACTGGTGAGCTAACAGAAGACGTGCTGAAGGAAGCTTGTTTGAAGTCTGGCATTATCTTAAGAGAATTTGTAATGGAATTTTTAAGTACCTAGAGGAAAGTAGGTATAGTCGCATAATGTATCTTTGAATAAATTCTATATAATCTGAAATAATTATGATCTTCTCCGTCAAAAATGGGAAACCAACAGAGATTGATATTTGTTGGTACCCGACGAAGTATTCAATTTAAATATTAGTAGGTACTAATAACGATATCCATCATATCCATCACCTAAATTCATTCTATAGGAAGAAAATATTCTAAGCATATGTGGCAAAATGCCGTTTCGAACCTTACTTCTTTATTCTGGGTATGCCTTATTGCATTTCAGCTCACTTAATCGATTCCAAACATCTTAATTGGCAAACGGTAGCCCCATTATGCGATCGAAAAGCGATCAATTTGAATGAAATCACTTTGACCCGCTTATAGTGGGCACTCCAACTACAAAAATGAAAGAAGTCTAACAAACAAAAATGAAAATATCCTTTATTGATCTTTGATCTCTAGCTATCACTGGCACAATCCATTTGCTCCCCAGAGAGTGCAAGATCAGTGAATAACATTAATCCCGAAGGAAATCGATAAGTTTCAATGGCAAAGTCGTGACTTTGTTTTCTTTTATTTTAGTCTGATTCTGAAGGTACTCCCAGACACGGCCGCCAAGTCCAGATTGTTGTGTGCACTACTTTGGCGGGGGAGATTGAATCAACTCATACGAAAGAACAGGTTTATGATGGTATTGCAAGTTAAAAGTACAAAACCAAACGAAATATTTTACCACAGGCAAATGATGTCTGTCCATGGGCTTATCGAGGTTTGTATTTCCTTGGGGCGCTTGGGCATACGAAAGGAATCAATTTATAACTCGCTTTTTGTATAGAAATGATCGGAGTCGTTAAGATGGAATGACAAAATATATAGGGAAATTTTGAGTTAAGAATCAAGCAATACCTTACGGTCTTATAAGGCGCTTATCATTCCGGTTCCGCTTATAATAAGGGGCAGAGCCTTATCAAAGGTGGATGAGAAGGGTTTATGTTTTGGAAAGAAAATGGTTGGTCCAGTCTGTACAGAAGGACAGTTTAGATAATAAAATGTAACTACAACCTGTACCAGCTTTACAGTGACACCGACTACGTCAAATGAGTCAAAGCCCAACTACTGATGGCTGGGTAATGTAGGGCGATTGGACTCACTCACTCACCACCAACTGTAATCTCTTCGAATGAAATCCTGATGGATGGCGGCAGCGTAGTAAAGGAAGACCGTGGCTCAGGTGCTGCACACAACTGGCAAGGGAGCTCAACCAACTTTTTTTTTTTTTTTTTTTGTATAATCTACCCGCGCTCAAGGGATTATTATTACCCTTTAAATGTTTCAACACAGCGCGGGCGTGATGTTAATGAAGAGAAAGAAGGATAGGAAAGATGTGTGGCACGATGTTCTGAGACTGAAGGTGGTTGTCTCAGATATTTTTATCTCCAGGGATGGCGGCTGAACTAGAGCGGAGAAATGCCGTGACTTATTTCTATGTCACTTATAATTCACATTATTTTATTTGGTATTCATCCTTGATGGGCATACTAGTTTAGCTCAATTACATGTTGTTAATGTTATGCCTGAACAACATGTAATGAGTAAACCAGTAAACTGAGCAAAAAAGGCTAAAGACAGCTAGGAAGGGAGCTGCCTGGAGACGCTTGTTAGATGAGACCATGGTACAACTCGGACGCCACCTTAAGCCTCCCTTTACGGGGTGTTGCAAAGAACACATGCCACATTATATTTTGATTCGCACTTTCTAGATTGAGGTCTAATATATGCATGTCCTGTACAAACACATCTACTGATGAAGCTGAACAACTTATCAATGAGTAGTCTTATGGCTAAACGGATGGATTCTGTCCAGAGAACGATGTCACAATTTTGGGCAGAGATTTCTATACTTTAGCCGAATTAAATATATTCAACAGATAAGTTAGCATGATTACCTAGAGCTTGAAAAAACAAAGCCTACATTTATGATGTGAATGCATTAAATCATTAAGCATACACAACAAGCATCCACTATCTGGTCCATATGCATCATGTACAAAAAAATCAGTTCTGTGTTCGAAAGAATTATAGAGTTCTTAAGACCGCCTATAAGGCATAACAAAACTTTTGGAGTACCAGTGTGTCTAAGAATGTATAAGAGCAGTTTTTATCCCAAAATTCGGTAGGTGGGGCCATGAACCCGCGAAGGATTTCCGACCAATTAGTCTGATTTCTTTTTTGCTTAAAACTTTACCGCGCATTCTCGACTACGAGATTAGAGGCATTCTTAATGGATGTCCTCTAAACTCCCAACATGCATACCTCACGGATTAATCGACATACACTGCGATGGTGCGATCGATCTTCACCATTTTGATACCATACCTCGTATAAACCTGTGGATGGAATTGATATGGGAAATTGTGGACATTCTCACGGAGTCATCCAGTTTGGATTAAGTTTAAAAACATGGATCCAGTAGGCTAGATGTTTCTTACCAAAAAACATATAACATCAATAAAGTAAAGAGTCTCTAAGATCTTGCCCAACTGATGTTTTAAGCGCTTTTCTGTACCTTTTTTAGTGTCTTGCAGTACATTAAAATTAAAAGACTTGAACTCTTGGTTTGTTAAACCTTATGGTCACAGCAATATTAGGGCGTTCATGCCAATGGAGATTTTTTCGACTGCCACTGACTACTGACAGTTCCCCCCTAAGGTGGGCATCAGTAAAGATTTTAAGGTTATAGTCCCATCAAGAAAGGACTGGGATGATGACATAGCGATGAATGTTCCACACAACTATCTTTACTGATCTTCAAAGATGGAGCGTGGTGTTGGTTCAGAAATCTTAGATATATCTAGGTTACTTAGACTACACGACTTTGCAAGTATTTTTCAAGCCGAATTACTGACTATCAGTGAGGCATGGAAGATACTCAAACCAGATCCAAACCAGAACCGGAATACGGTTATTATCACTGACAGTTAGGCGGCTTTTAAAGCCACTAATTCTAGCATACCATACCCCAAATCGGTCGAGCAATGCCCGGATGAACTTGCTAGCCTCAATATTAACCACAATATCACTCTTAGAACGGGCAGACGAGCTGGCCAGGTAAAGATCAAACCTTCATAAATCACTTGCGGAAAGAGTTAACATTCCACTCACAGTTGTGAAGGGCAAAATTCTTTCAATTTTTCTTAGCAAATCAAACCGTAGGTGGAGCAGTTTAAATAACTGCATTAAATCTAGAAATATTTGGCCCAATTTGAACTAATTAGTTTGGCCAAATTGACGAAACATAACTTTTCTCGTTAATTCTCTAATAATTCTCTAATAGAGCAGACAACAACAATAAATACATTTCAATAGATTATACTAACATACTACCACATATCCTTCAAAATGAATTAAAGAAAACAAACATAAATATATCATTTAAAACTAAAAACAATATTCAAAAAATTCTTCAAAATAAAACAAAAATTGACACAAAATCATCTACAGGTGTATACAAAATAAATTGTGATGACTGCGACAGTTTTTACATAGGACAAACAGGCAGAACATTTTACGACAGATTCACAGAACATAAACCGAAACAAAATACCAAATCTACTTTCGCACAACACTTGATAGACAAGAACCATAATTACACTGACAAACTTATCTCCAATTCATTTATGCCAAAAAGGAACAAAACTAGACGCTTTAGAAGAGTATGAAATATACAAAGCATACAAAACTGAACAAGACAATATACTTAACGACAAACTAACAATAAAGCCAAATATATTATATAACACCGCAATCAAATATCAAAACAGACAACAAAATTAAAATGAGACGAATAATCAATAACCATGATCAACACAAAAAATAATACACAACACGACAATAAGTTAAGTTTGGCCAACTATACAATCAGTCAACAGCTCAACAGTAAAGCCCGATGATGGATGTATAAAAATCCGAAACGCGTCGCTTATTAGTAAAATTAAAATAAAAAATTAATGTTGTGAAATTTATTTGTTTAAAAATAATAAAGACAAATTAAATACACATATATAAAATTTGATTTATTAAAAATACATATTTATTAAATACTAAAAAACACAACATGGAGACTACAACACTTAATAACATTAAATTAGATTTCATGTCTCCAACTTCCAACTCTTGCGCGAGATTTGGAAAAGTTTTGTACAGATTAAAATTGTAGAGATAAACTTTGTCTTGCCCTCGATCTGCGCACATAAGCTTTAGCATAAAAAAAATGATCAAAATCGGTTGTACCGTTTCTGAGAAAATAAAAAACAAAAAAAAAAATGGTTCTAGGGCTCTACTAAAAATAAACTTTTTTGGGAAATTTTATGAATTTTTTTTTTAAATTCCTTGGGACCGTTTTTGAGAAATCAAATATTTATAAAATTTCGAAAAAAAATTCGTATGGCAAGGTACCGTTATTTTTATCTTAAAAAAAAAAAAAAAAAAACGTGTGGGGGGAAAAATTAAAATGATATCTACTTAGTTTAAGGAAAATCGGCCGAGCCGTTTAGGCGGTAGTTGAACAAACAGAGAGACATAATTGCGAGACCCACTTTTTTAGTATTCGCTATCATAGTAATGTCAACTTTGATCAAAATCTTATAGTACCCATTAGGCGCAAGTAAAAACTTTGGGAGCGGTCTCTGATGTCGATATCGTCTTAATCTTCAGCATATCCTAAAAAGTTGCCACACAGTCAGTACACTGAACATTATATGTTTCAGAAAGATATTAAAGAAATTTCATGGAGACCCATCTCCTCCCCAAATCCATGTAACTGTTAAGAATAAGTCCCGAGGAACTTTTCCCTGGAAGCACACAAACCACTATGTGACTATGAGATTATTATTTGAATTTTGAAATAGTTTGGGCCATGTGAATCACATTTTTCTAGCCCTTTTACAGTCTACGTCGAATATTATATTTTTTAACATATTTATCAGCAGGATGCTGAAATCAATAACGAAAATCAAATTTGAAATCTGTAACGAAGTGTTCCATGTTACTCAATTTTCTTCTGTTACTCAATTTTCTTCTGTTCAATTTCAACCCCGCACTCTAGGCAGGTTCTAAGGAAGGCCAACTTCGCGTTTCACCATTTGCACCGTTGCTAGCCAGAAGACCGGACTAAGCCAGCCAGTAAAGCTATTGATATACAAACAGCTCATCAGACCTGTCATCAGCTACAATTTTCTGCATGGTACACCATTTCGAAGACAGCAATGCTGAAGCTCCAAATCTTCGAAAGGAAAATACTAAGGATAAGCACCGGACTTATCTTCGATCGACAGCGAAGGAAGCACTTCAGCAATGAAAGACTCTATGAAAAAGCAAAAATCAAGCACTGGACCAGTTTCTTGTGCAATTAGCGAAGAAGCTTATAGCTAGCCCCACCAACCACCCAAACCCGCTGATGAGAAGGATGACCACCCAGGAACGACATCCAGAGCCTAGATACCTCACTGCTCTGGATATGATAGAAAGGATCCCAGCCGACAACGAACCAGCAGTTCGTTTCTACGCTGACGCCGAGTCAGCATATCACCGTGGCTGAAAACATCAAAAAAACAACCCCCAACAACTGGACAACCGGGACTGAACAACCTGGGTCAAAAACCAAGACAATTTTTCATAATGCTAATTATTGAACCATGTACATTACAAATATTATAATTTTTAGAGTTTAAGTCATTTTATAAGTTAGGTCCCCTATGTGCCAACAAATTTCTACCCTATACCTACATATTATCCTCAAGTTTCACAATTGTATATATTAAGCTCAATAAAAAACCTTGAAAACCTTGACGAAAACCAACAGTCGTTCGGCAACGATTCCGTGTTGGTCAATATAATTATATTAATTGGCACAAGGGGTCTTGCAACTGCTGATATACCAGAGCGTTCCACCTTCCGTTTTGCCACCAGGAGCTTTGTACCTGCTGATCTACCAGAGAGTTGGCATAGTTACCTGTCCACCGTTGCCAAAATTATACGAAGTCATTTTTCCCGATACCAGAACGTCTGGAGTGAATTCCAATTAAGTGAACCATCAGACTAAAATCTCGAACCGCAGTTTATCAGAAAATAGATTCCGAGACTAAAAGACGAAGTACAAAAATATCCCTAAGCCGAAACCTCGTTTACCAGAAAACATCCGTCTTTGATGTATTTGTATTAAAGAAAATTTATTTGTTAAGAGTTGTTTCCTAATAAAGATTTTGTTATAAGGTTTGAAAGACCTATCATCTTAAGTTTGTGTTTCTTTAGAAAGACCCCGGGGAGAACAGTGAGTAAAACCCCGGCTTTAAGCCAATAAACACATCACAAATGGCGCCCGAGCAGGATCATCCCAGACAACTCTAGAAGAAGCCCCCAATGTATAGTTATTTATTCTCTGCCAAAAAAATATAATAAAATGTCAATAAACGGCCGAGTTTTAAGTATTCTGCTGAAACATACAGTCTGAAAGGGGCCTCACATCAATGTGCTGAGCTCATACCGCTCCTGCTTAAATTTCAGTCCAGACAAATTGGATTTCTATTGACAGGCTAAAGAGATGAACATGATTTTCAATTATTCTTCCAATCGTTGCCCCAAGGCTTATTCGCATTTTAACATTCCATCTCCCTCGTTCACATTCACAATATCTCCTACTGTCTTCGATATCTTATACCCTCCATCTAATTTCATATCGATCACGATTTGTCATATGGACTGCATAATGGATTTATGATATCCAAGCATATTCAATGGAGAATGCATTTTGCCTTTTGACATTCAATTTGACACTTGTGTGGAATTACCTTTAGCAGTAGTGGATTTTTTTGTACGAGTAGCTACTCGGAACGGAGCGTCATGTGGAATGCAATTAAAAACCTTTTAGAGGTGAATTTGTGGAATGCATTTGCTGGACTATTGGAAGCAGGTGGCTTCGATCAAGAGATTTTTGCGCATAGATACGATGGCAAATAGCTCGCAACTGACACATATGAGTAAAGTAATTGAATGCAATCAAATCAATTTGACTGACTGACTACCATCCAACGTTTAATTTTGTTTCAAATTGTTGTTTTGAATTTGCGTATTCTCTATATCAATGATATGAGTCGTAATTGTTGACCAATTTGTAGAGATTTTCAGTTGCAGAGCTACCAAAGTCTCCGTATTTGGCTTGGATTTTGACTTAACGGGAAATGGCTTCCAATCAAGACAAATGGTGTAGTTGCATTTGCATAATCGTTTGGTGGGTTATGCCTTAGGGACCAGACTTGTTAGTCTCGAGATATTACCCATAAATGAACTAAAGAGCCCGTAAGTTGGTGAATTGCAATTAGTTGATGTTGCTTGGAAAACATTTAAAAGTGAAGGAAAATCTCATTATGGTGAATAGTTATCGTCAACCAACTTTTTGTTTTGACATTTTGAGACTAAAATATTACGGATTTGCGGAAGTGATTTTTTTTATAATGGCTTGACAACACTGTTTCTAATATTTTAGACTTTAAATAAATATATTTAGAAATAACGCCAATAACACTTGTCACGCCGTACATTTTTAATTGCGATTTATAGGTACTATATGGCAGTTATGCATTCGTAAAAAAATCGAACACATAATTTTTATCAAATTTAACATTACGATGAGATTGAGAAAACTGCGATTAGAGGAGAAATTAAAATTTTGTTTAGCTCTAAATTTACAGCTCAATTCACCCTGCCTGAAACTCCGTCTTAATCATCCTTCCAATTCCCAACCCTAGATTTAAGAGCTATATATAAGTTAGATTAAGAATTAGCTTGTATTAAGTCCAATAAATGGGGGTATTGCCCCCACCAAAATTAAAAATTAAATTAAAATTTAATGTTCTGGTATTTAGATCAATGTATAAATCCGTTGTGATACACTAGGGATTGCGACTCCCATGCACTAAAACCTATGATAATCTGATGTCATTCAAGCCCATCAAGGGTGTTGATGAGTTTCAGCAAGCTATAGCCTGAAATGACGGTGGATATATCATTGGAGAAATGTCTGTCATCACACAATCACCTGGTTGAGGAGAGAAAGAGAATTTTTAAGGGGGTGATCCTTTGCTTTACCCCCGCTTGAGAAATCATCCCTCCAACAGGCCCGTAGTAGTCCCTTGTAACGTCTGGTAGAAGAGTTTGATAGATCTGTGTTTGGTGTATGTGTATGTTTCCTTGGTCTGGATTGCTGAATATGTCGAAGGGGCTGTCCCTTGTCCAGGACGATTATACCTATCTAAGGAAGAGGTGGCCCCATCAACTCATTGACTTTCGCGTTCACCGTAGGAGTTGCAATCGCTGGTGCATAGGCGAGGTGCCCATTATCCGTTGGTGCTACTTCTACAAAAAACACGTACATCGTTTACTCATTTTCTTTCATTCTATCATTGTCGTCCGTGACTCTTCTTATGTCTTTTGACTGTAGTTGGAACCAATTTCCAGTCACGTGGCCATCGGGTTTATAGAGTTAAGGATTTTTAAGCCATTTGGGAGCGTTAATACATTTCAATATGTATTTGCTTGGAATGTCAGAGAGTTCCTTCGTTGAAGAAGTGTCTCCCTAGGTGCCTGTTTCTCAGAAGATATAGCGCAGGGTAGTGACACAGGAAGTCGGAATAACCTCATGTATCCCCTCATCAGCGCTTCTTCTGCATATGTCTTCTATTTTGAGTTTCATCTTTTTCTTGTGGTAACCCAGTTGTGACCTGTGGTGATGCTGACGAGAAGAGATAGAGATAGTTTACTAGTTGGGTGATAATGTCGGTCTTTTTTTTTTTTTTGCTGAAACTATGCCTTAGTTTTTTGGTTATAAGCCAATTATTGAGCGAGTTCCATATCTTGTATGTTGTAGCTTGAAATTTGTTCTCGATTACCTGTTTAAGATTACAGGGTGGGACCCGGATTGTTGTGTCGGCCTCATTAAAATCAAGTTTTGATCCTATTCTTGCCACCTCGTTAGAGTTTTTGTTACCTGGGACACCACTGTGACCAGGAACCCAACAGAGCCTTAATTTGTGCAGTGTCCCAAAAACCCTTAGCTCTCTCCACCACAGCGAGTTACAAGCTTCAAAAAAAAACTAACGGTACTTGCAATACAGCCGTTATGCAAAATCTTATTTATCTCAAAAACTGATTAAACGATTTTGATAAAAATAAAATGGACGACTGGGTCGCACGAACTTGCTCCTATGTATATGACTAGGAATTTTAAAAACGAATGTTAGAAGAGAAAACTGTTCATAAGGATAAAATTAATTTTTCAAATTCTTTTAGTAGTAAGAGACAAAAACAGAAAGCCATGCAAATATGAATTTATGCAAGAACAAAAATTATAAGTCGTTGTAGTGGTTTTTTTAAAAAAAATAAAATGCACGACTGGGTCGCACGAACTTGCTCCTATGTAATCGACTAGGAATTTTAAAAACGAATGTTATTAGAGAAAACTGTTCATAAGGATAAAATTAATTTTTAAATTCTTTTAGTAGTAACAGAATGCTATGCAAATATGAATTTATGCAAGAACAAAAATTATAAGTCCTTGTAGTGGTTTCTTTAAAAGAAGCTTTTATATACAAACTTTTTAAAGGTTTTTTAAGAAAAAATTTTGGTACGTTAATTTAAAGTTTTTATTATTGTTCGAATAAAAATTAAATTTACGAACAGAAATATTGACCCGTTTCGGAGATATCGAATTTTCAAAAAAAAGAAAAAAATAGATTTTTTTTTTTCAAAAATTCAAAAAATATTTATTTTAAAGTTTTGAAATGCAATGTGTTTTAGACTTTTTAGAAGCTTCTCTATAAAATATTTCATTAAGATCCGTTATGTGGATAATGAGAAATTCAAAATTCGAAAAAATGGTTCTATGGTAGGTACAAGCTGTAATATCTTAATTTCAAAATTTTTTTTATTAAATTAAAGATCGTAAAAATTAATTGAAAGAAAAAAAATTTTATCAAAATTCTAGGTGCCGTTTTCGAGAAAAATACGATTTTTGAAAACCATTTTTTTTAATTTTTTAGCATTTGTATGGTAGGTACCTTTATTTTTAGGTAAAATAACAAAAAAAATTTCACATTTTGTAGATTATATTTAGAAACTTTTATTTGTCAAGTTTAAAAAAAATCTAGCATGGGGTTTTCGAAATATTGAGTTTTGAAAAAAAAAATTTTAAGTTTTTATTAAAAATCCAAAAAAACTTTTTTTGAAAATTTGAGTACACAATTCTATTTGTATTTTTGGCGAGCTTTAGTAAAAAAAAAATGATCAAAATCGGTTGAACCGTTTTTGAGAAAATCAAAAACAAAAAAAATGGTTCCATGGGGGGTACCCTCAATAACCATTTTTCGTAAAATTTTTTTCAACCAATACCTAGATTTAATTAAATGAAATTTTTCTGTATCCTTATTTTTAAAATCTGTTGAACAGTTTTTGAGAAAAAAAAATGTTTATAAAATTTCGAAAAAAATTCGTATGGGGGGTACCGTTATTTTTGGTCTTAAAAAAAAAAAGAAAAAAACGTGTGGGGGGAAAAAATTAAAAATGATATCTACCAAGTTTAAAGAAAATCGGCCCAGTCGTTTAGCCTGTAGTCGAACAGACAGACAGACAGACAGACAGACAGACAGACAGACAGACAGACAGACAGACAGACAGAATTGCGAGACCCACTTTTTTAGTCTTCGCTATCATCGTAATGTCAACTTTGATCAAAATCTCGAGTTCGATTTTTTTTACGAATGCATAACTTGCCTTATAGTACCTATAAGTCGCAAGTAAAAAGCTTTTATATACAAACTTCTTAAAAGATTTGTAAGAAAAAAACAAGCTGTAATATCTTAATTTCAAAATTCTTTTTATTAAATTAAAGATCGTAAAATTTTATTGAAAGAAAAAAAATTTTATCAAAATTCTAGGTGCCGTTTTCGAGAAAAATACGATTTTTGAAAACCATTTTTTTTAATTTTTTAGCATTTGTATGGTAGGTACCTTTAGTTTTAGGTAAAATAAAATTTTTGTTCTCACATCTTGTAGATTATATTGAGAAACTTTTATCTATCATGTTTAAAAAAAATCTAGCATGGGGTTTTCGAAATATTGAGTTTTGAAAAAAAAAAATTTTTGAAGTTTTTTTTTTAAAAATCCTAAAAAAAATTTTTTAAAAATTTGAGTACACAATTCTATTTAAATTTTTGGGGAGCTTTAGCAAAAAAAAAATGATCAAAAGCCGTTGTACCGTTTTTGAGAAAATCTAAAACAAAAAAATGGTTCCATGGGGGGTACCCTCAAGAACAATTTTTCGGAATTTTTTTTTCAACCGTTACCTAGCTTTAACTAAATTAATTTTTTTTGTATTTTTATTTTTAAAATCTGTCCAACAGTTTTTGAGAAAAAAAAATATTTATAAAATTTCAAAAAAAACCGTATGGTACTCGTAGGTACCGTTATTTTTGGCCTTAAAAAAAAAGAAAAAAACGTGTGGGGGCAAAAAATCAAAACCCATATCTACCAAGTTTGAAGAAAATCAGCCGAGCCGTTTAGGCTGTTGTCGAACTGACAGACAGACATATAGACAGACAGACAGAATTGCGAGACCCACTTTTTTAGTCTTCGCTATCATCGTAATGTCAACTTTGATCAAAATCTCGAGTTCGATTTTTTTTACGAATGCATAACTTGCCTTATAGTACCTATAAGTCGCAAGTAAAAATTAGTCCAACATGACATTATTATTTTTGGTCAAAAAAAAAATATAAAAATTGTTATTAACGGTACCTGTCACAGAACCGCTTTACCGATTTTAACCAAAAATTGTAGGCAAGAGCTCCTTTGAATTTGAGAAAAAAAAAAATATTGAAATATTGAAAATAAAAATTTTCGAAAAAATATTTTTTCAAATTTCCAAATCATCAAAACAAAACTGTTAACTAGTTTTTTGCATGAACTGCCATTACTTTAGGTACATACATATGTTGGAAAATGTTTAATATTAAGAAAGATTTAGTAGGCTCCTTTAAAGTTAAGTTACCTTAACACTAAGCCGCTTAAAATGTTGCGCTATTTACTTATTTTTTTTTTATTATTTTTTTATTAAAATGTTTGCATTCCTTTTTACAAATATTTACTTAAAAGTCACACTTTCAACTTTTATTAATTCGATTTAATTTAAATCAAAACAAAGCCAGTTCCGTATTTTATTTTATGAATTACGCTATCTCTGTAGCCGAAGAGGTCACAAAAAACAAAAACTCAAAGTGAAAATAAGACCACCCGCACCTTGGTGTCATAATATATGAAACTATTAAACCTTCAGCTTCATTCGACTCTGATGTTTATATGATAATCCATGCTATTCATTCCCACAGGAAAAATAAGTTGAAAAAGACGACGACGACGACGACGATGGACGATGGAAGATTACCATGGAGCACAAAAAGGATACATCACCAGAAAACCCATACACACATTTATAACAAAACAAAAACCTGACGATTTATGCACAACAAACAGCTACAACAACAAAAACATTTTGGTTAACAACTATAAATTACCCGCCGTGCTCCGATCCATTAGAGGTTATTAATTAGCCATAAATAACACCGTGCCGCCGCCGCCACCGCAGCCGCCGCCGGACACTAGCCGGTCAAATTATTCCCTTGTTAAGGTTTTGTTCCGTACGAAAGACATTCGTTCAGTTGGAAACAAAAAGTGTCACAGGTTTTTTTTTTTTTTAGAAAGGTGTGATATGGAACCTATTCAAAGTGATGGGAAAACAAATCGAAGCATTGCTTATGAATATGGAGGGAAGAGGTAGTGTATTTGGTGTAAGTGCATCAAATACAAGAATGTCATCTCTTTAAACCAAACATCTAAGAAATTGCAGTTCCTATTGAAATGGAGAGCTATTGCCCTTGATTGTGATTAGAATAATCTAGGGATCCTTATAAAGCAGGAGAGTTTTTTTTTTCATCTATTCAAAATTGACAGGAGTTTTAGCAATGAGAACGTCATGAATATGACCACTTTGGTACCGTTAAATATTAAGGAATTCTGGTGATTCTAGTAGAAGGCAACATTTTATACTATGGGAGGGAGCTTATCTCGCCTGGCTCAGATAGAAGGGAAGGTTAAAAAGGTGTTTCAACTGCAAAAACAGTATTTAAAAAAAACAACAACTATGACACTTACAATGAAGAACAATTCCAATTTTGAAAGCCAATACACTGTCCGTAAAAAGTTTTGAAAAAACTCACTTTCAAACTCAAAATTAAAAAAAAATTACAAAAATGTTTACTGATTTTTTTTTTAAATTTGTGAAATAAGGTACTATAGGAGTACTTAGGTATGAAATTAAGTATTTGCTGCTCCTATCAATCAGACTAGTTCTTGAATAAAATTAACAACTACTAAAACTAACAACTACAGAAAAAAAGTCTAAATATTTTTTTGTGTTAAATTTTGCATCAACAATTTTCACCAGCCCATTAGTTTCAATAACATCTTTTCATTTCCATTGCATTTCCAAACTGCTGGTAGATTTTTGTGTGGACCTGGACCATCAGTCAGAACTACATATACTCCTAAAATGTACAAAATTTACCTACCGCGAAGGATACCTGTCTCGTGCAATTAATTTTCCATTCGTTTAATTTGATATAAAATTGTTGGATACGAATACCCAAAATCGCGGTTTTTATAGTTCCGATCATTATTAATATAATTGAGTTCACGGGTTCACGGCTTTGTCCCACTAACGCCAATGCAACTTTATTGTTTCGTTTAGGGTATGCTGACAGCTATCGTGCTCATACCATATTTAAAGCTCATACAAAATGTTTTTAAAACTTTTTAGAAGATTCAGTATAAAAAAGTTATTATAAGAAAGTCAAAAATCTAAAACATGATTTTATTGTAGAAACTGTCAGAACTTGCATCTTGTAGGCAGTGCTGAAAAAAAATTAAAAAAACTATCAATTGACAGAAAAACGAGCTTGTGGTTTTTTCTAAGATCAGAACAAACGTTTTTTGAAAATTTCAATACACACTAGATTTAGATTCTTTATTAAGTAAATTCGATAGTAGTTTTTATAAAATCGGTTTCTTAATAAAGAATCTAAATCAATACACACTATTATACTATAAGCATTTTAAAGGAGCCTTAGCACACCAAAAACTATTCAAATTAGTTGCACCATTTTCGAGAAAATCGATAAAGATAAAGGGTAGGCACTACCGTTAACTGTTTTGAAGAATTTTTTTCGACTATAGTTGAATTTCATAATTTTTACTTTTTTTTTCGAATTTATGAAACAGTTTTGGAGACCGTTAAGTTTGGTGCTTAAGAGAATATAAAATAAAATGCACGACTAGGTCGCACGAACTTGTTCCTATGTAATAGATTAGGAATATTAAAAACGGATGTTATTGAAGAAAATTGTTCATAAGGATAAAATGAATTTTTTAAATTCGTTTACTAGTAAGAGATAGAAACAGAATGCTATGCAAATGTATGTACGAGTATTAATGCGAGAAAAAAATTATAAGTCGTTGTAGCGGTTTCTTAAAAAATTAATATTTTATATACAAAATGCTTAAAACATTTTTAAGAAAAAAATTTGGTACGCCAATTTAAAGTTGTTATTACTGTTCGAATAAAAATTAAATTTACAAATAAAATATTGAGCCGTTTTAAATATATTGAATTTCCAAGAAACAAATAGATTTTTTTTTCAAGATTCAAAAAATATTTTTCTTAAAGTTTTGAAATGCAATGTTTTTTTAAACTTTTTAAAATTTCATAAAAATTCGTTATGCCGATGATGAGAAATTCAAAATTCGAAAAAAATGTACTATGGTAGGTATACAGTCAGTAATATCTTGTTTTCAATTTTTTTTTATTAAATTATAGATCGCAAGAATTAATCGAAAGAAAAAAAAAATTAAGCAAAATTTTCGGAACAGTTTTCGAGAAAAATACGATTTTCGAAAACCATTTTGTAACATTTGTATGAAGGGGACCGTTATTTTTAGGTAAAATAATTTTTTTTCTCACATCTTATAATTTATATTAAGAAACTTTTATTTATTAAGTCTTAAAAAATCGACCATGGTGTTTTCGAAAACAATTTTTTTTATGAATACACAATAATATTGAAACTGCTGGGGAGCCTTAACATAAAAAAAATTATTAAAATCGGTGTACCGTTTTTGAGAAAATCAAAAACAAAAAAATGGTTCCAAGGGGGGTACCTAAAATAACCATTTTTTGGAAAAAATTTTCAAACTAGCTTTAACTAAATAATTTTTTTGATTTTTTGAAATTTGTGGCACAGTTTTTGAGCAAGAAAAATATTTATAAAATTTATAAAAAAAACTCGTATGGCAGGTACCGTTATTTTTGGTCTTAAAAAAAAAAGAAAAAAACGCGTGGGGGGGAAAAATTAAAACCGATATCTACCAAGTTTGTAGAAAATCGGCCGAGCCGCTTAGGCTCTAGTCGAACAGACAGACAGACGGAATTGTGTGACCCAGTTTTTTTATCTTCGCTATCATCGTAATGTCAACTTTGATCAAAATCTCGAGTTTGATTTTTTTACGAATGCATAACTTGCCTTATAGTACCTATTAGTCGCAAGTAAAAATATGGGGGCGGGAATTTAAAATATCTACTCACTAAGTTTAAAGAAAATCGACCGAGAAGCCGAGCCGTAAAGACAGAAAGTCCAAACTTTTGAACTGACAAAATTCTACCACAACAAGTTTTACCGACTTGGAAAAAACAACAAAAGCAGGTGTTAGGCGAATAATCATGGGCCTGACTGTCCAATACAGGCAAGCGATAGGTAATGCTTGCCAAACGAAAGGTGTCCACATAATCACACATAACTGGGCAGGGTATGTCATTTCTCAAATAATAAAGTGAGTCAAATCCGTCATTTAATAAGGCCACTTCTGCATGTGTTAGAAAAAGAGCGCAAAAGTAATAAGGGGCAGCATAAATTGGTCTTCATATATCAGCTTGTATTCTGTCAGGCAGTTTATGTGAACATTTTGGAACTAAAGTTCATATGTTTTAAAATCTTTGTTTCCCGAGAATATACGTACTACTTCTATACCATTTTTACTGGCGATATAGGTACTATAGGGCAAGTTCTGCATTTGGAAAAAAAATCGAACTCGAGATTTTGATCAAAGTTGACATTACGATGATAGCGAAGACGAAAAAAGTGGGTCCGACAATTCCGTCTGTCTGTCTGTATGTCTGTATGTCTGTATGTCTGTATGTCTGTATGTCTGTACCTCGAACTACAGCCTAAACTACCGGAGGTATTTTCTTTAAACTCGGTAGTTAAGGGTCTTCGGTGATTCCCTAGAGGAAAAATTGAAATTTTTTTTTTAGCTCCAAAACTAAGGGTACCCATACACCCGTAATGCAAAATCTTATTTATCTCGAAAACGGCTCTAACGATTTTGATAAAAAAAATTAAGAGTGATATTATGGACATGGACTATATATTGGTGAAAAAAAAATTTGGGGGGAAATGTTATTAGGGGTACCTGTCATAGAACGGTTTTTTTGATTTTCGAATTTCTCATCAACTACTCTAACGATTTTAACCAAAATTTTTATGCAGGAGCTGCTTTGCATTTGAAAAAATATAAACTAAAAATTTTTTCGAAAAAATAGTTTTTGGATTTTTAAAAAAATAATACATATTTTTTTTTGAAAATTCAATATCTTGAAAACCGATACACGATTAAATTTTTAAAATACGTTTTAAAATGTATTTTATTAAATACTAACAATTTGCATATCAATTTATTTTATAAAAAATTTTAGGAAAATTTAGTACACAAAAAACATGTTTCAGTGTGTCTGTATGTCTGTACCTCTCACTACAGCCTAAACCACTAGACCTATTTCTTTCAATCTCGGTAGTTAAGAGTCTGCGGTGATTCCCTAGAGGAGAAATTGAAATTTTTTTTTAGCTCCAAAACTAAGGGTACCCCCCATACACCCGTAATGCAAAATCTTATTTATCTCGAAAACGGCTCTAACGATTTTGATAAAAAAATTTAGTGTGATATTATGGACATGGACTACATTTTGGTCGAACAAAATTTTGGGGTAAAATGTTATTAGGGGTACCTGCCATAGACCCGTTTTTTTGATTTCGACTTTCTCATTAATGGCTCTAAGGATTTTAACCCAAAATTTTTAGCAGGAGTTCCCTTAAGTTTAAAATAATATTGTATATAAAAATATTCGAAAAAATATTTATTGGGTTTAAAAAAAAAAAAAAATTAAATCAATATCTTCAAAACCTATGAACAATTATTTTTTGAAATTATTTCCTAAAACCAATACTATTAAATACTTAAAATTCGCATCCCACATTTTTTTCTTGAAAAATTTCTTATATAAAAATTTTATTTAATAATAAAACGATTTTTTAAAGTTTATTTGCATAAATTCATACTTTTCCGGAGACCAGACGGCAATTTTATGCATTTGAACATAATTATCTCATTAAATGCATGTTTTATATTTATAAAATATATCTTAAATTTCAAAGTACTTTTACATAAGAGCAAGTTCGTTCGATCCAGTCGTGCATTTTATTTTGTTTCTTATTGAGTTTGTTATCTCATACTTGCAAAATTAACTGAAAATAAAATTTGTTTTCTTTTTTAAGTTTTCAACTTTGACTCTTTTTTTTTCTTTTTTCCTGCCGGGTCAGAATGGATGTGAAGCACTTTTCATAACGAGAGGTGTACTGGTGGGGGATTTGTCACTTCCTTTAATCCTGAAAAAAAAAAATAATTTGTCTTTTTTACAGGTGGGAGCGGTTTGGGAGTGAATCCAGACTATATCTATGCCAATTCAAAGCACGAACCATTATACCAAGAGAAAAATAAAATAAATACCTATTTATTCTGCACAGATTCGGTTTTCGATCAAACAAATTTCTTTCAAACTCAAACCCACCCATCTTTGAGCAAAATCAACTGAGCACCTATAAAAAACTGCCGTGCTGTAGGTAAGAGAGTGAACCGAATTTCAATATATCTGCAACCCCTTAACAAAATCGTGCCAGTTATATTTAATAATATATCCAAATTCTTTTTACAGACCCGCAAAATGTACCACAAACCTTTTCATAAAAGAAAAAAAAAGAAAGTTTGGACATCAGCTCTTTCGTTTGAACGTTTAATAAATTATAAGTTTTGTTCTTTGTGTAGATGTAGACGATTATAATTCAGATATGTCCATAATGTCATTATTATTGGAAAGTGTAATTTTAGCTAGGGTAATGGTAAGGGTATTGGACTTACGTTTATCCGCCGAACCACTATGTAACAAATGGTGAAATCCATTTCAATAAAATTTGTTTTCAAAAATCAAAGCTGGTATGCAATATTACTTAGCATTTCTCTATACAAAATGTATAGTGATAACTGATAAGTTTGATAAATATTAAACCGATTTCGATGATAATAATGATTGGAAAGCCATATTCGCTGAGAATGAAACTTTTACACACTTTTGGTTAGTTTAGTTATGTATGTGCCATTTTACACTGCCGATCACTTTGAATGTTTTAGGACATTAAATTTAAAAACTAAAAACAAAACGTTTTCTGCTTCAAATCTTAAAAATTAATTTTTTTTTAATAATTCGACTCGCGATCGAACAAAAAAATGGTTAGTGGTTTCGACACAGGGTGAGGCTAGTTCCTTCAATGGCTGGCAAAATGTTGTATGGCAGATACATGGCTTTAGAAAATAAAAATAACTATAGATGGATTGACCGCTTTTACCGTCTTTTCTATCACCGTTCCATATCAAATTTGATCAAATTTTAACAGAACGAAATTTTGGTTAATACCAAACAATTAACGAATCCCATATTTTACATATTCTACTTTGTCTATTTAACTCTAAATAAAAAACTTTGGAGAAGTTGGACTATAAGTTTTGTCACCACATTTTTAATATTCTTTATTTTTTACCGGGGATTGTCTATTGAGTTTGGATTCAAAAAAGACGATTTTGCTATCATCGCTCTCTACAGAATATTTCTCCATTTATCTTTTGATTAAACTTGATGGTTCCAAATGGTTTTTGTGTCAAAAGTTGAACATAACTCCAATATTGTGGGAAATATAATACAAAGATTATTTCTAATAAAAAGTGTTTTTCAATAAGGGCGGGTAGATGTCGAAATGGAATAAAACAAGCAGTGTGAGGTATAAGCAAATTTTTTCACTAATTTAATTAGAAGTCTAGCGAGAATAAAACCAATTCTCAACGAAAGAAAACTTTATCTTCAAATCATTCGTGCAGAATGTCAATCGTGGCGTCTGCTTTGTGGCACATATGAGAGTCCTGCTGGAACCACATTTATCTTCCATTTTGGCCACCACAAATTGGTTATAATCATTCTGTAGCCCTCGCAATTAGTATAGTTCGATTACGCAGCCATCCATATTTTGATTGATGGGTCTTAAGAAAATTTCAAGCACCTAGCTGTATTGGTTGATTTAATGCTAGCTTTAAGGCCGTACTCTCGTCTCTAAACCGTAACTTTTTGAAGATGTATTGTCACCAGTAGGTGAATCTCGTGTGGGTTAGTGTCGTCCCATATACGGCAAATTTGCTTGTTAACACAGCCATAAATCGAAAATATGCCTGGTCGCTAGAGATGATTTCTCGGCCGAAATTGGGGTCATCTTCCAAACGCTCTGAAACTCAGTCTGTGAAAATACGTTGACTATGGTCATGAACTTTGAGCTCCTGGGTGAGTTGGATCTCGTACGGATGAATGCTCAAATACCGACGCAAAATTTTGCGAAATACCGAGTTCTTGTACACAGCGAGGAATCGACCGCCTCGCGGTCTGCTGTAGACCTGCTTGACCGAACTTGGGTTCCTTTGAATTTTGGCTGATTATAATCGAACCGGTCGTTTCAAATTTGGCCACCAAACCTTGGAAAGGCCATCATATCACCGTAAAATGGCCGCAACGCGCCCAACTAACGAACACCCATTTTGATAGTAAAATTTTATTATTTGGACGTGCTGTTCAATAGTTGGTTTGTCATTATGATTAAGCACAAGTTACTAAATGATAAAAAATAGATTTAATTGACGTCACCAAAAAAACGTCGAAGCCCACTTCAATTGAAAAACCATTTATATTTATTTTTAAAAACGACGTCTTCTCAAGTTCTTGAAAACAAAGAGTTTTCCGATAAGGTGACTATGTGATAAAAATATCTGAGACAACCACCAACAGTCTCAGAACATCGTGCCACACATCTTTGCTATCTTTCTTGCTCTTCATTAACTTCACGCCCGCGCTGTATTGAAACATTTAAAGGGTAATCATAATCCCTTGAGCGCGGGTAGATTATAAAAAAAAAAAAATGTGAAATTAAATAAGCTGTGTGTGAGGAATTAATGAAATTCTTTGTTTATTTGAAATAGGACATCGCTTAAATGTCCGTTGTGTATTTGCAGTGGCAAGCATCCGAGAGATCGGCGATTTCATAAATTCCCACAGTAAAACGTGTGTCTGGTGTAGAACTCAAATCGTACGATCCTGGTGGTTATTTAAACTCACCTCTGCGAGAGATAACCCTTCCCTCAAATCATTCATGCATAATGTCCATGCTTGAATCTGCTACGTGACATGTCAATTGGGATCTAAAGTAATCAGTTATAATTGATCTTTGGCGCACTCTATTAACGATGGTGTCCTATCAGCTGGCGTCCCAAAACCCTCACAAAATAGTACCTAACATTTTCTTTTTGGATTGCAATATCGTGAATGTCGTGTGGGTTAGCATTACGCCTTATATACATACATCTTTACAAAAAAGGCAAAGTGGCTTAAGTCGACGTAAGCAGAAAACGATTTTTTTGTATTCTTATACTAAGTCAAAAATTAGCTTTTTTTGTCATATCGACTTGTTTCTATTCGATCTAGAACCGTCTTTTTGCTGACGTCAAAACGGTTTATTTCACCAAAATTCATTACATTGCATTTGGAAAAGCGCCTTAATTGTGGGTCCATAACGCTGTTTCTTATTTTTAGTCTTATGTCTTATTAGGCCGCTTTGAAAATGATTCAACAGCCAGTAATTACAGTTTTTTAAAAGTAAATTATTATTGGACATAGGTCGATTTACTAATACAATTTCAGAAAAAAAATATATAAATTTTAAATTCAAATAAGTCGTTTTACTTAGATCAAAGTAACTTGGATTTTTAAAATCATTTAAAGGCAAAATCGGCTATTCTAGAATCTAGACATAAGCCAAATTATTTTTCATTCCGTTTCGTGATCTGTGATGTGAAGTAAACGTCGTATGAGAAAGTGAAGTGTGAAGCCATTCAGGACAGACAACACCCGAAGGAAGATATGTTGAGATCTTTGCTGAGATGCACCACCTTACTCAGCTGGTAGATGAGCCCACCCGTATACCAGATGTTGCTGGGCAAAACGCTCACACTCTTGATTTGTTTCTTACTTCTAACCCTGATAAGTATACCATAACGGTAAAACCTCCATTCGGCACTTCGGACCATTGTGTAATATCAGCCAATTTCTCGTGTCCCATTCATCCAGTTAAAAAGAAGCATCCCACTAGGACCGTTTGGCAATACGAGAAAGCCAACTGGGACGGTCTTAATAACTTTTTTAGAATTTTTATTTTAACTGGTCACTATGTTTCCTCGATAGTGACGTTGATGCCAGTGCTGATATGATCACAGAAGTGATTTTTCTTGGGATGCGTACGTTTATTCCTTACAGAATTAAGAGTATAAAGCCTAAAGAAAAGTCTTGGTTCGATACAAGCTGTAAAGAAGCTATCAGGTTGAGAGAAGTAAGTTTCCGCTCTTATAAAGCCAACCCAACTGAGGAAAATCGGAAAAAGTTTAAACAAATCAGAAACCAATGCAACGCTGTTATAAAGAGAACCAAATTCTTACATGAACAGAAATTAAGGCAAAAAATCCTGCAATGTCCCAAAGGCAGTAGAAATTTCTGGTCATTTGTCAAGAACATAAAAAATTCAACTTCATCTTCGGTTCCAACGCTCATCTACAAAGACAAACCGATAACTAGGTCTTTAGAGAAGGCAAATGTACTTGCAGCTCATTTTGCTGCAAGCTCCAGGTTGCCTGTTAGCAACATTGCCCCTCCTGTACTTGAGAACGTAAATCATTCAATGGGACAGGTATATTTCCGCACTCGTACAGTTGCAAGAGCCCTTCGAGATCTTGATATAAACAAATCCGCTGGTCCTGATGGTATACCCCCCATTCTTCTGAAGAGGTGTTCTTCATCGCTGGCAAAACCATTGCGTAAGCTTTTCCATCGCTCCTACTGTTCTGGAATCTTCCCTAGAAAATGGAAAATAGCATTTGTCCAGCCTGTTCCTAAAAAAGGTGACCCTTCCTCCCCCTCGTCCTATCGACCAATCGCACTTACGTCCCTTCTTTCCAAGGTCATGGAATCGCTGATAAATCATCAGCTCAAGAAATATCTCGAAGATCGAAAGCTTCTTAATGACCGGCAATACGGCTTTCGCAGCAATCGTTCCACTGGTGACCTGATGGCATATCTCACCGAAGAGTGGAACAGATCTTTACATTGTTTTGGAGAAAGTAAGATTATTGCGCTTGATATTTCTAAGGCATTTGATAGAGTTTGGCACCAGGCTCTCTTATCGAAAATGCGTGCGTTTGGCATCAACGAAACCCTTATTCTTTGGATTAGAAATTACCTTCTAGATCGTTCAATACATGTTGTATTGGATGGTTTTAAGTCTGATCTTCACAAAATAAATGCTGGTGTCCCCCAAGGCTCCGTTTTGTCTCCGAATCTCTTTCTCATTTTTATAAATGATCTCTTGTCTGAAACTTCTAATCCACTTCATTGTTTTGCCGACGACTCCACTCTAAGCTTTTCATACTCGTTCCCAAATTCACGTCCATCTCCTTCGGAAAAGAATTTGCAACGGTACCATATGATAAGTTCATTAAACTCCGATCTTTACAGCATTGTTAAATGGGGTACAAAAAACCGTGTGGAGTTTAATGCTTCGAAAACTCAATGCTGTCTATTGTCGTTGAAGCAAAATATACCCCCTATGCCATTGTCCTTAAATGGCACTTGCATCGAAGAAACCGAAAAGCTCTCAGTACTCGGTATGTGTGTTAACGACGATCTTCGTTGGAATGATCACATACTCGAGACCGCCAAGAATGCTGCTAAATGCTTAGGATTTCTATATCGATGTAAGAAATTTTTTACCCCTTCTGATCTGGCTACCATTTATAAGGCGTATATACGTCCAAGACTCGAGTATAACTCACACCTTTGGGCAGGCGCTGCTCAATCTTCTCTCCATTTATTGGATAGAATTCAAAACAGAGCGTTAAAACTGATTGGAAACAGAGCTATCATGGATTCATTTCCATCTCTTGAACACCGTCGGAATGTTTCATGTATTTCCCTGTTTTATCGCTTCTTTCACAAGCAATGCTCACTCGAAGTAGCCAGTTGCATTCCTCCCCTTTATCAATTCACCCGTGATACCCGCTTCGCTAGGAATGCTCATCAGTTCACCCTTGAGTCTAACTTTGGTCGTACCGTCAAATATAGAGATTCGTTTTTTAGTCGCACAACACGATTATGGAATAACTTACCCGGCACAGTTTTCCCTTGCCATTTCAATTTGCAAACATTCAAAACCAATGTTCATCGACACCTCCTTTCTCTCCCCTCCTAATTTCTCCCTCGCCCGTGCTGTGTTTAAAACATTATAAGGGTCTCGTAACATACCCTTGAGCGCGAGTGAATTATAAAAAAAAAAAAAAAATTTACATATATTATTATTATTGTTTTCAACGAATGTGTTATTGAGAGTTACCACGGTCAGACATATATCGCAGCATAAAATATAGGCAACGAATTCACACGCGCCTCCTGCTTTCCCGTTATTCGATTCAAAGCTTAGGTGCGATGACCCAGCGAGTATGCATGGGAAGTTCAAGGCTACCCATTCTGTGGAAACTGCAATTCTGTAGTTTAGCATTAAGAATAATAATTTTGTGGGAACTGCAATTCTGCAGTTCAGTTTTAAGTAAAGCAATATCCAATAGAAAAATGTTTTGTCACTTCTAATTATACGCTCGAACTTGTAAGACCGATAGTTATTACGCTCAACCGGTTTAACCTGAAATATATACATACATTTTATAACGTTAATACTTGTGTTTCATTATAGAACCAGTGGGAGGTTCTTAAATTTAATTTTTGCGGAACACGGACCTAAGATCCGTAATTTTGAGTATTGTGAAAGTGTTTATTTTTTTTTAAGAAAATAATAATATTATAGTTGTGTATGTAAGTATGATTATTTTTAAATTATTGAAAAAGTAAAAAGTTAAGTAAGATATGGATAGAGATAAGATAATGCTAAAACTTGCTCTTTTTAAAAGTATCGATAGTATATCTTAATATATATAAATCTCGTGTCACGATGTTTGTCCTCAATGGACTCCTAAACCACTTAACCGATTATAATAAAATTCGCACACCATGTGCAGTTCGATCCAACTTGAGAGATAGGATAGTTTAAATCTCAAATTATAGTCGCAATTTTAATTTATTGCTAATTATTTGTCTGTTATTATTTGACAGTCACAATTATCTGTTAACTCCAAATGATTCTAACAGATGTCGATACCTTTCGACTGGGTTGAGTAAGTAATCAATAGATGGCGCTGCTATGGTAAATCTACGAACGTGTCATATAAGCTACACTAGCTGACCCGGCCACGCGTTGCTGTGGCTAAAGTTTTTGTTATATTACATTATAGTAAACAATCTAAGAGGAACAATAAGAGAACATCAGTCACGGAGTCCACTATGCTTTTTCACACAGATGGTATTTGTAAAAAAATATGGTGATCTCCTTATTTGACTTTCTACTACTATAACCCTTTAGTACAATGAAATTATTTACGAACAAAGACGAAAATGTTGATGTTGGTATACAAATTCACTGGATTGAGATTTGAAGGGGAAGTACGTTGAACACAATTAATTAAAATGTTCTTACACTTGATATTAAGCATAAATCAGTAGGTACAAAATAAAAATTTATCAGATTTATTATTTCCATTTAATTTTATAACAAATACTAGCGGCCCGGTACGTGCTTCGCTACGTATAAAGTGAAATAATAAAACAATTTAATTGTAACATCAAATTATTCATTTATTGAAACAAACAAATATTTTATTAATTGCTAGCTATTTTAAAACTTAATCCAAAACATTTGGATAAACAATATTTTTTGTTTTTCCATATCAATTGGAATCGTAGGGATACGCGGTATCAAACAAACTTCTCCTTTTGATTTAGCAGTTAGGATCGTAGCTTCAATCAAATTTGGCAATAACTTTTTCACTGCCAATCTGGTGTTATTACACAGTTTTGGTGGATAAATATTCCGCAACAATATAATCAAAGAACCAACTTTCAGATTCAAACAATGCGGTGGTATACCAGCCGGTTCCAATGAAGTTAAAAATTCAATTGGATAATTCATCTTGATACATGACACTGTCAGTTGGCAACTGGCAGTTTCGCTTGAATTTGAAAATTATTGGCATTGATATGAATGTTCTTGGGTGCTAAAATGGCGCGTTTTCTCAACCAATCATAATTTCTGTAATTGTACAATAATTGTTTGGTACAGCGATCAATCCGTTGGTACTGTCGATTTATATTTTGCCATCACCAATCTCTAACAATTGTTTTGAAAATTCATGGGCAGCTAGATCATTTTGTAGGTGAATACGCATATTAATGTTCATTGTCAATTTTTGTACATACATATCTCCAAAGAATTGATGACTTCAAACAGGCATTTATTTCATCAGCAGGAGTTGATCGAGGAATGACAGGCAATATTTGACGAAAATCCCCTGACAGTATTATCAAAGCACCACCAAAAAGCTGTTGATTACCACGTAAATCTTGCATTGTTCGATTAAATGCTTCTAGTGATTTTTTATTCGCCATTGTACACTCATCCCATAAAATAATTGACGTTAATCGCAGAACTTTTGCCATAGCAGAATTTCTCGAAATATTGCAAGTTATAGTTTCAATCACCTGTGCATTCAATGGCAATTTTAATGTAGAGTGTGCAAAAATTGATTATCAGCGTCGGGGTATGGCAATAACGAACCAGCTTGATGATAAATCTGGCCCTGAATCTGTAACATGTATGCAATTTTAGGTAGATGTTGGATCAGAATTTTTAAAACTATCGAATACTTTATGATTCAGATTGATATAAACATGGGACAGTCCTGTTGAAGTATTTACCTTAAACGTCGGCATAAAATTATCTCTAATAATTTTAGAAGCACCAAAAGAAGTCATTTGAAATGCCGAATTGTATAGTTCAATATGACTCAAAAAGTGATTCAACGTTTGAGATGTCCCAAAAATAAGTGAATACAATGGCTCGGGTGGAGTTTCTAATGCTGGCAATCTCACTTTGCCATTAGCAGAACACATGCCGGGCAGGGTTCGGACCTAAATCTACTCCTACGCTCCGATTTTTCGAGATTTACTCCACTTTTTCCACACAGAAAAATTGTCTTATTTATTTACAAATATGACATTGTTGAAAAAAAAACCATTAAACCTTTTTTAAAAATTCTTTCTGAATTTGTAATTTGTTTATTTTTACAAAACAATTTTTGAAAATAATACTAAGTTTTCCAATGAAACCTGTGATTTATTTTTCTTTTTTGCTAATACTATTTTTACATACATATGTATGTTTTAATTTTCCTGAAAAGTAAGGATTTTCTTTTTGTTTCAAATCTACTCCGAAAATCTTGCATTTGCTCGACTTTTTTTTCAAATTTGCTCCGACATTTTATGATTCAGGTTCGAACCCTGATCCCGGGCGTTTCACCTGGAAAGTTAGCCGCATCACAATATGGACATTATTGCGTCCATCATTCCAATGTATCCGTACATACTATAATTAATTTGACTGTTGTAATTAAAAGCAGCACGCATCATTTCAGCCAAAGGAGCACGACGTATTCGTGATCGCCGTGCAAGATTCAGTACAGGTACAGGGTCAACAGATCTTTTTCGTGCATTACGTTCACTCTGCGATGCATTAGCATGTGCGCGTTCATCTGCAGTCTGTGATTGTCTTAGTAATGCCACATCATTTGCATTACGCGTTCGCCGACCTATATTTGCTCGCCCGTCTCGTTTTTCCTTCATATAAAAAAGAATAAATCAAATTAAAAACAAATTGCTACATTAATAGTGATGTATCAGTATCGCTAAAAAACTGAGAAAAGTACACGCACACATATACATACATAGTACATTTGAACGATTCAATTTGACAGCACAATCCATATATGAAAAAAGTTTCAATTTGACAGCAAAATCTCCACTAACAAAATGATCCGACATTTATTGAATTCATTTGTTACAAAAAATGTGATAAATGAAGAACCGCTCGACCGATTTTGTGCAAACTTCACATAAACCATCTACTACATAGTCCGAACAAAGCCTAAACATTTGGTTCGGATAGGTGAGCCCGTTCTTGAGTTATAAAAACACAACGAAAAGTGGCATTGATTTTTATATATATAGATTACAGTATAATACAGTAAATAACATGTGACGCTTAAACTCATGAATGAGGTAGGCAAGGCAGACAGTCTTAAACTTTTAAACATTAATATCTATTTTTTTGAATTATAAATACTTTCAATTTCAATTTAATTTAACACCAATCGGTGCACAATGTTTTTGGTTAACCTGTCTTTAGCTAACACAAATAGATTCGACGGTTTCCCAACACGTGAACACGCAACATATAGTTGCCCATGAGAAAAACATTAGCCACAGCAACGCGTGGCCGGGTCAGCTAGTATCTTATAATTTTAAGCTTTTCTTCTTATATTCAGGACTTTTTTTGTAGCAGAAAGAGATTCGAGCTTTTCAAGCTGCTCTTCGGCCAGAGAGAAATGGCTATGCAAATAGACGAGAATTTACTTGAAGACATCGATAATTCTGCAGTAGCAACAAAAATAACACAAAAGGTAAGAAGTCAAAAAAGAAATTTGGGATAAAAATATATGACTCGCACTGGAAAAACTGTTCACACAAGAAAAAGAACACCATTTACTGTTTGCCAAAGGAAATATAAGGACAACATTTCGCAAATAGAACAAGAAGCAATCTTTAAACAATATTGGGGACTGGGAATTTACAATCTTAGATTGGCATTTATGTTTATCTGCATTGATTTCCATTGACGAAAAAAAAAACGACCCGTGCAAAACAAAGTCGCAAAACTTCTCGAGATCTTCAGTTTTCATACAAATAGTTTCTGAACTTGAGCAATATCAGAACAGAAGTATGTCAAAAATGGTTTAAAAGTGTTGGGTGAAACTGACCAATTCTTGAAAACCGTATTTTCAAAGAAAATTGAATCTCAAGGTACTGTAATAATGCAAGACATGCGTGGGAAGAAAGCTCCATTAAACAAAATTTCAGAGGCAAAGAAACAACATTATTCCAACATGAAAGTCACTACACACGAAAACTTTCTTCACAAAAGTACTTTGAGAGCTCCCTAACTTTAACAAAACTTTATAAATTATACACTCAAACAGCTCAAATTTTAGTTTCCATAACGAAATACTCCGAAATTTTCAAAAGCCTCAACATAAAATTTAAAAAGCCTTAAATAGATACCTGTACAAAATGTGACATAATCCTGGCTAAAATAGCAGTGGCCACTGGAGATGATCTTCTTGCTGTAGAATTAGAACAAAAACTTCACTATTTGGATACTGATTCTGCATACGATTCAAAAAGAATGGATATTGACAATGCAAAAAATGTAGAGGGCTTTAGGGTTTTTACTTTTGACCTTCGTCTTCGAACTCCTTTCTTGCAAAATTCTGTTTTTTTTTTTTTGTTAACAAGAGGCAATTGTATACATTTAATTTGACTGTACATGACTACTTAAATGGTACCCCCAACTGCTTTATGTGGCATGAAGGTGTCGCTAACAGAGGAGGTAATGAAATCGCTTCCTGTTTGTTGGAACAGAATCAAGTCTACCATCAGCAACTATAGAGCATGTTATTTTGTATAGTGATAATTGTTTCGGACAAAATAAAAACAAAATGGTCGCAATAATGATGTTGATGCATGTTTGTGACTCGTCGAATAACTTAAAACATATTGACCATACATTTTTGATACCCGGCCACACCCACATGGAATGTGACATTGATCATTTCATCATCGAAAGAAAAAAACTTCCTCCAAAATTCACCATTTTCTTTATTTCTTTTTTGTATTCAACGTTAAATGATTGAAAATCAAATTAAACTAAAGGAAAAAATAGTCCTCTATTTTGAAAGAATTCAATTTAAGAAACGGAATAGACGCCTATGTATACATAATTTGAAGCGAAAAAGAAAATAAAATTTGAAAAATTGTCTTAAGTGACTTGAATCAATTTTAAATACAGAGGAGAAAAGGGCAAAAAGACTTTAATATGATTTAGGTTGTTAACTAATCCATCCAAAAATTTACCTTAACGTTTTATATTTATTCTTCAGTAAAAATCTTCCAAAGGCTCCGAAGCCCGGTCAGCAAAAAAACGGGGTTGTATAATATTCATTAACTTTGAGCTATTGAGTCCGTTGGATTTTGTTCAAGCCTAAGTGGACCCAAACTTCGTCAAGTTGAAGTCTGCAATAGCCCGAAATCTTAGTGACTACTTTGGGTTCTCCTGCACTTTTTCTAAAACAGCGGCAAAGTTCTTGAACTATTTGGCGATCTTTTCACATGTTGGTATTGGCTGACTACTTACCAAACAGGTCGTCTTGAACTGTCAATATCAACCCGTCTCTAATAGAAATCCCTTTATGATCAGAAATATTTCCTTGATTTTTGGCAGAACAAACTTTCGAGTAAATAAGCTGTAATGCCTCTTTCCTTCTTCTTTAGATTTTTCCAAAATGAACGACCCCCTGCACCTACTCTTTCATCGATCGTCTGAATCCACACACTTCTTGTATAAGTCTACATACATTTCCACTAGTTTCCCTATAAATCAATCCAATTAAGATACATTATTATTTTATGATAGCCATGATTTGTTAATAAATTCATCATTTCTCTAAGCAGCTTTTGATCTTTTCGAATGGTCAGCCACCATAGTTTCTGACTATCATAAATGTATTCTAAATCACGATAACAAGACTGTCGTAAATGCTGTAAAAATCCCCCCCTCTTGATGTATCAACGTTTGCTCAATCTTAGAATGATTCTAAAACAATCAAATGCATCTAATGGATTCGAGCGGCCGGGCAAATGATGATGATGAACACACGAAAAACTCATAAACGTTTCGGCCGCCATTGGGGTTGCGTTGAAATATAATTTTTTTAGTGTAGTTGCCGTCCGTTAAGAGGGACAGTTATGCCGCTAACTGTGTGTTTGTATTTTATTTTAATGACAACAACCGAGTAGAGCGCATAAGCATAGTTTTGATTTTGATGACCAGTGTCACCGTTCGAGAGACGAGAATTTATGCACTGGCGCCGCGCCGCCGTGAACACTAAAAATGTCATAACACACCATACATAACCGTTTAACAAATTTCATCGAATATCAAGCAACAGAGCATGGGACTTCATTCAACACGTGAACCCATCTGCTCCCATTGCGTTTGACGTACCGCAGGTTTCGTTTATTGGACCACATTTTATAGGAATATAAAACAAAACTTTCAATTAAGTTATCATTTTACTATACGATACCGTTTTTTCGAGATTGGACAAATTAAAAGCACTTAAATCCAGATGATTTATATTAAGCTTTTTATTCGTCTGCGGGACATTCGGATTTTAACGAGCTTTTAACTAGCTTGGAAGTTATGCTGGGCCGTATAATGAACGGATGAAATAACTTTATTAAAATCGGTTTTATGGTTCAATACTTGAGAATATAGCGCCCCCTAACGGTGCGGCAATTTTGTATTCTAGGGACGTGCACTTGAAGATCTTTAGGGTGTGCAAAGTGTGTTGTGATTACTTCCGCGTGCGAACATCACATTCGTCTTATTAAATGGGCAATAAAATGTTTCTTTTATTTTTGTTTTTTTCGGTACAATCCAATACGCCTTTTATTCCTTGAATATTCTTCCTCTCCAGAGGTGTTAAGAGTAAAGAAATGACTCGCGTGGAGGAGTTGAAATCTTTCCAATTCTTCAAAAATACAAAACGCCAGTGGCTAAGTTGCAATGAACATTCGTTCGCTGCACCGAGCAATTTCGAAGGTGGAGGAGTTGCGCATGCGCGTCGTCGTCGATTTATGAACTCCGTGTGGCTATGGCCGGCTGTCAGATATGTTCACATTTCATAAATTTAAACTTTGTAAAGGAGACGGCACAGAGTACAGTGTGCCATATGGTAAATGGACAGGCACAACAACCTGTTGCGCTCATCCCAGTGGGCTGGATGTAATGGGCAGATTTAAGCATCGCTATCAGCCTCCTCCGCTTGTTCGAGTACGAGTATACACAAATCGCGGATGCGATTTGTCATTTTTCAAATTTGAAATCCAGCGGCTTTCGTTTGTCTTTCGGACTTAGCATCAGAGAGCAGCAGAGCAGCATAAGAAATTTGCCTTCTGGTTAAGATAGCAACATGGAGTCGGTATATTATCCGTATGGTGGTGGTCACACGTTTAGTTACACACATATCCTGTCTAGTTTGATGTCAAAGGTTATCTTGGCCAATAAGGTAATTGGTTGGACGTTTGTTTTGATGCGATAAATGCCCATCTTTGGCTACTTGAAAAATAATGGCGTGAATCCCAAGTCAGTTTAGATGATTGAAGACCCAACCGCCTACTGTCAGATTGTGTGTGTTGTCGTTAGTGAAACGATTGGAAAAACATTTTTTTTTTTATATTATACGAAATATACTCAAATGAAATTGAAATTAAATGATGAAAATAATTCTCGAAATAATAATTTTGGACAAATAGTCAAGTGCAAAAGCACATGTTTCTCTGAGTATGTTCTATTTGAAAACTCAATCCGAAATTTCTTCCAAGGATGCGATTAAAAAAGGGTTTTGGGATTTTAAAAAGGATATTTCATATTTAAGCATATGTCCACATATCAAAATTGGTTACTGTATAAACTAAAATAATTGCAATCACACTCTGCCCTGGATGACTCGAATGAAAGCTTTCAAGCGAAAAAGATCTAAAACGTCAAATCAACAAAGACCAAAAAATCAAATAAGAAAATGCTAAATTTGAAACTAAAAATGTGTTTATTTTTAATTCAGTATGCAATCATCAAAATTCATTCAATACCTAATTAAAATTTACAAATAATACAACTAGATTGCACGAACTTGCTCTTATGTTTAAGAGACTTATAGAAGAGCGCGTAGAGAAGAAGCTTAATACAGGCACCATTGAAATCGATTCCTTCAAGAAGAATAATTGTAACCTGATTATCCTTAGCTATACTTCCAAGATTCTTCTAAGCTGAAAATCTGCTTTCATCTGAAGTTGCAGTAGAATTTTCTGCGTAGAGACTTTGTAATACTTTGATAATTTTTGAGGATGATCCCTTGTTACTAAGTTTTAAAACTAGTGATCTTCTGTCTATAGAATCCAAAGCTGCCTTAAAGTCAACGAAAAATACCAAGAGTTATTTGACTTTATCAAGATATGTTCTTGTGTAATAATGGTGAGTGTGAAGATGTTATCCACAGTCGAGTCATTCTTTCTGAAACCTACTTAAAATTCACTTAGCAATTCATTTTCACGTATCCTCTCTTGTATAGGCTTTCAACTTAGAGGATTCGCATAAATATTTTCATGACCGAATATATAAATGAAATTTTTCTGTGTAGTTATTTGGATTATTTGCATCCCCGTTTTTGAACAGGGGCAATCCTTTATTTTTCCTGAAGCTACTTGGAACTTTTTCGTTTGCAAATATGAATCTTCGAGTTTCTCAATGAATTTGATTGAAGAATTTTTGAAGAATTCATACGGCAAATTATCTTCTACCGGTGGCTTGTTTAAACTGAAGCGATAAATTGCATTTTTCACTTTGTAACGAAGCGTTACAATTATTAAATAATTTAATCCCATCACCGAGCAATTTAATCACATTACCGAGCAAAATGCTACGACGCCTACATGCAGCCTTATAATACTTAAGATCATATTACACGTATTCAGTGTGTATCTGGAGTTATGTGATCAACACCCATTTTCATACGCATAGAATTTTGCAGTTCGTTTCTTGTAATTCACACTGACTCCTAGCCGTAGATTTAATAAGTGGTCGTTGGGAAATGACAAAATTGTCTTTTATTCTCGTCCAGTATGGATACCAATCTAGTGTATACTGTATAGAGAGTTTAAGATCGGGCCGCAAACAAAAACATTGTATAAGGCGTTTCGGTGATAGATAGGCATTGCCTCATGGTGAAGCTAATCTAAATTTTTTTACAAAATAGTAGGGTTTCATTAGCTAGAGTAGAACAAGTTTAAGGATTATTAGGAGCATTAGCTAGAGGGGGGAATATTTGTTATTATTATTATTAAGAGTATTATTAGTTACTAAACCGTTTCTTTCCTTTGATCTCCTCTTCAAGGCAGCTCATTGGACAGGTTCTTTTTTTAGAGTTCCACCCGTTTATTTCCCTAGGTTGCGTGCTAGGGACACATTATATGAAATACCGTGTTAGTTATTTAGGCTTATCAATACTGTATTATATGAAGTACCGTGTTATTTATTTTAAGAAAAGAAATATTGTTGATAAAAGTATATGAAATACCATGTTAGAAATACGAAGCCACGAAATAAAGTAATTGAAAGTTTTGGAGTATTAAAAACATTATTTCATTCGGAGCTTTAGACCCTCCAAACCCTAGTTTGTTGCTTCTTTGGGAAGAACCCTGGACACCGACGAGTTTTACCTCAGCCACGAAGAAAAAGCATCACAACTTTATGAGCGCTTATCCCAACTAACATTTCAGTTTCTATTATCTTAGAAATATGGACATGCTGTAAGTTTAAATTTATATAATGCTTCTATAGAGCCTTTTTCAAAAACAATTTTCTTACAGAAGTCATGGTTTCAATATCATGTTCTTTTGAACCTTTTACAAATAAGACATAGAAGATTATCCGAGACTAGAACCAATTATTCGGATATGGTTTTATAAATGAAAGTAGAGAAGCTGCCACTTGTATAAAGATTGCAATGTGATATGATATCGAAGTTTACGTGAATGAGTAAGGTTTCTGTAACAATTTCCTAAAAACTGTATAGAATACTTCTCTTAAGCTTACAGACTTTAACAAAAAGCCTTTAAAGAAAATTTCAAGGTTCAAGCTTCTAAGAACCCTGTAAATGAAATTTAAAAGAAACTGATACATTTAATCTTCATATAAAGAAAGGAATATAAAATTAAATATTAAAAGTTTAATTGCAACTATAAACGAGCGTTTCAAAAACTTTTTTTGCAACTTCCGCAATATATTAAGATACAAGCAATAAATGATGGAGAGAATTGGCATAAATGGCTTAGAAAATTGTTTAAAAAAAAACTTTTCAATATTATATTACAAAGATATCAAAATTTCGTAAAATATGTTTTGAATTAGTTCTGTTTGTAAATATTCAAAGTTTTCCAACTTTGTATTCTCAAACAAATAATTTAAAGAAATGCAAAGATATATTATTAAAGGTTTTTACATTCATTTATATGGAAGTACTATATCAATTATGTTTCTATCGAGGAATATTATTGCTGGATTTACATGTAACCATTTGCATTTTATTTTTTGAAGAAAAATTTAGAGAGGGATAGGTACACAAAAATTTAATGTGCGAGGGAGTAGCCTTAGGAAAATTGTATATCGCAGTCTTGTGTCAATTTTGAAGTTTGAAAATGAAATAGCCTGATTAAGTTTTTGCATCTTCCAAATAATATTTTAAATAGCCCAGTGTGTAGAGAAATGGACTCCGACTTACACAGATTTAAGTGTACTTTTTAGATAGGGACAGTCGGGGTGGCAAAAAAAAAATTTAAAGTTGATTAAATGTCTGGAAAAGGTCTTCAAAGAAATATAAATTAATATATTTTTTATTATTTTGTCAGGCTCTATAAAAGTTCTATTCTAAGCTTGTAATAGACTCAAAAAGCCCTGACATCGAAATGTACAAGCTTCTGTTACACTTGCGCTTGTAATTTTTGCGACGCTCTATTGAAGCTCTTTGTCAAAACCTGAGCTTCATTTAAATTTCGTATAGGGCTCGGTTAAGCTTCTAGTAGACCATTAAAGAACCTGAACTTTTAAAAGATCTGTGCATGGTACTTCAAAAAAAAATTTTACGAAATCACTTATAGAAGTTTATAAAAGGTTTTGTAAGCTTGTATAATATTCTCCTTTTGTTCTTAAGCAACCTTTACAAATGTCTTAAGGAACTTCGAATTGGTATTTAGTTAAACCGAATCGAAACTGAAATGTTAGTTGGGATATCTCCATCGAAAATTGTCATTTCCAGGTATGGAAGAACATATTCAATACTTTTGAAATGGATACCTTACTGATTTGCATCAATTTTAATATTCACTGTACACTTGTACCCATTTCGTATCCTTGCTATTTTCCAAAACGAACGAGCATCTTTCGCATTGTCCAAAGTCCGTGACAAAAATTTCATACGTATTTGCTTTCAGTACTCAGAGATATTTAAACGATATTTTTTTTTGCTGAGCCGAGCGTACCTTTCGATGAAATTGTTTATTAAAAGAGTTATGCAGTTTTAGCTGTCAAAAAATCTGTTCATTGATTAACTGGAGATCGTCTTTCACTTCTTAGCGACGAAGCCTGCTGAGCATACCATCGACTTAAGAAGAGCGGATGTTGACCAAATACAAAGACACGTTGAAGATAACCTTGCACCTCCACCCAAGAACAGGAATATGCAGCTATCGACAGTCTTGAACTGGCCAATTTTAACGCATTGGACAAACAAAATGGCCCAAAAAGTCCAAAGAGAGATATCTTCTTGATTATGTGCAAAAATTATATGCACCATACATAGATATATTTAGATATTGTAGGTTAAGGAAACGCCTTTAAATGATCCACCAAAAAGGAGTCTAACACATCGGACATCAACATCAGTACAAGGTACTGTTTTGGGAATACCATCCAATTCTACAACAACAACCATTTTCCGAAGAGACTAAAGTCAATAAAACCTGGGGAGGTATAAGATACGAGTACCTTCAAAACTATCTACAGACTGGTTGGCAAGAAATCTTTAATGCCAGAAATAATTATCACTTAAAATGGAGAAGCTATTACCTCACAGTACAACCGATCAGCATACATATATCCAGTCACTGAAAGTTGAGAAATCCATCCATGAAACCTAAGCACCCAACCTGTATAGATGTATATGTACATTAAGCCACACGAATCCAGCAGGCAAGTGACGAGACGAGGTTGACAAAACCATAGAGAATATTAACGGTTTTCATCAATAACTCTAGGTCAAAGAAGTCAGCGTATCTAACTTCATTATTAAGAAGCTCCCAAACATAGTAATCATCATTCTATCCTAAACAACAATCGCATTACACCTCTCCTCTCCGAATTCGTGAGAAAGGTGCCCTGCACATCATTTCCAGCGGAAAATCCATAATTCCTGATATCTAGTCCTGCAGTTCCAGCATGACATCACGACTAAACTAAACACACATCATCATCATCGTCTCGACAACCGGTTTCCGGTCCTGACCTCTTTCAACAAGTCTCTCCACCTATCCCGGTCTCTAGCTGACGCCATCCAGTTGCGCACCCCAAGGCTTCGGGCGTCCTGGTCTACGCCATCTCTCCAGCGCAAGCATGGTCTACCACGCTGTCGTCTACCATAGAATGTACCACAAAGAACTTTCCGAGCAGGTTCCTCTTCGCTCATACGAGCTAGGTGCCCTGCCAACCGGAGTCTACCGAGCTTAATTTTTGTCACGATATCTGCTTCTAGGTAGATTGCGTACAGTTCATGATTGTACCGTCTCCGGAATCGTCCTTCCTCACATACGGGGCCAACAATTCTCCTTAAGACTTTTCTCTCGAACGCAGCTAAGAGGTCGGAGTGCCTTTTGCTAAGCACCCAAGTCTCGGATCCATATGTGAGTACTGGCAGGACCATGGTCCTGTACAGCAGCAGTTTTGAAGTTATGGTGAGATTTCTGGATTTGAAGAGCTTTGACAGACTATAGTAGGTTCTGTGGAATTTGAGAAGCCGCCCGCATATTTCTTCTTCTATATTGTTATCGGCTGCTACTATTGACCCAAGGTATTTAAAGGATTGCACCACTTCAAATTCGTGCTCCGCTACCTTGATTGTTTGACCAACTGTTCCTCTCGCATTCGACGCCACCATGTACTTTGTTTACCTTCACTAATGTGTGCAGACCCAGATTTTGTGCCGCCTGCTCGATCTGGATGAAGGAATCGTGTACAGCTTGTTCGGTTGTTCCGATGATGTCAATGTCATACAGATGGTATGTTGGGATGTTAAATTCTAGACATTTTTCCATCGCCTGCCTAAGGGTAAAGATCTGATCAGTTGTTGATTTGCCTGGAATGAAACCACACTGATATTGTCCGATGACGGTTTTAGCGTATGGGGTTATCCGGTCTTGTAGGATAGAGGAGAGTATCTTATAGGCGGTACTCAACAACGTGATACCTCTATAATTGCTGCACGTTGTGACATCTCCCTTTTTATGTATGGGGCATATTATACGTTTTCGCCAGTCTTCTGGCATTTCTTCCTGCTCCCATTGTGCACTATATAATATCAAGAATTGCTTGACGTAAGGCTGGCCCGCCGTGATGAAATAATTCGGCTGGTATGCCATCGGCTCCCGGGGCTTTGTTCTGCTTAGGCCGGCCTATAGCCTTCTCAACCTCTTCTATGCTTGGTGGCGGCAACATAGGGTTTTCTTCTTGAAGTAGTGGAGCCTCCACTTCTGCAGTGAGCTGACCATTTAGCAATTCATTAAAGTACACTTCCCATCGCTCCAGTATGCTTTCAGGATCGGTGATCAGATTTCCCTCTCAGTCCTTGTGGCATGTGCAGCGTGGTGTGTACTGCGTCTTGTTTCGAACGGATTGGTAGAACTTCTGCGCCTGGTGCGGACCTCGCTCTCGGCTGTTTTCTATTTCACAGATTAGGTTCTTCTCCCAGGCTGATTGTTTTGTCTGTGAAGCCGTTTTTCTGAGCTCTTTATATTCCTCTTCGCGTGCCCGCATCCTATGAGATTGTTGCATTTCTCGGTACGCAACATTCTTACGTTCAGTCGCTAGCTTGCATTCATCATCAAACCAGTCGTTCCGATTTTTACGACTGCTGCCTAAGATGGAGTTGGCAGTACTAATGACAGTATTTTTAAGACGTGTCCACTTCTCATTTACGCCCAGCATACTGGCTCCAGGACTTACTCTCCCTAAATCAGGTGTTTCTAGGGCAAGTCCTAACGCATTACCAAAGGTGTTACTGGTGTTTTCATTGTGCAGGGCAGCCGTGTTGATTCGAACCTGATCGGCGGATGCAATGCGTCTTCGCAGGGCAATCCGCACTCGGAAAACCATACCAACAAGATAGTGATCCGAGTCGATATTGGCACCTCGGTACGTTCGTACCGTCATCAAGTTCGGGTAGTGGCGACGCCGCGGTCTATCAACACGTGGTCTATTTGGTTACGAGTGACTCCATCAGGTGATACCCAGGTGGCTTTGTAGATATCTTTACGCGGGAACCTGGTACTCGCAATGACCATGTTTTTCGATGCTGCCAATTCTAAGACTCGAAGTCCATTGTCATTAGTGTTCTCATGCAAACTATGGGTGCCTGCGTAATGCCTGAATACCGGCTCCCGACCTATTTTTGCGTTCAAATCCCCAAGGATGATTTTAACATCATACCTTGGACAGGCATTGAGCGCCCTCTCGACTTGTTCGTAGTAAGTCTCTTTTTCTTCGTCTGAGGACTCCTCCGTAGGTCCGTGAACGTTAATGAGGCTGATGTTCGTAAATTTGCCTCGGACGCGAAGGGTGCATAGCCTTTCGCTTATAGCGTTAAAGCCGGTGATAGTAGACTTCATTTTTTCGCTGACTAGGAAGCCTACCTCGAGCACATGGTGTTTTGTATGACAGCTGTAATATACGTCATATTCTTTCTTCTGTAAAACACCATTCCCTGTCCATCTGATCTCTTGGAGAGCTGTTATGTCAGCTTTATATTTTGACAGGGCATCGGCTAGCTGCTGAGCAGCTCGAGCTCTATAGAGCGATCGTACGTTCCATAAGAAAATTTGTAAGTCTAAGCACACACCGAAGCGTAAAGTACCAGGAGATCCACTTCAACACTGAGGCAAGAAACAGTC
>CAWVOZ010000059.1:0-29191 GCA_963931855.1 Philhelius festivus | reverse complement strand
CTAGAGGTTGGCATGTTGAGCATAGTGAGATAGATACCCAGACGGGTTGATTTTTCTCCCTAGGCGCCACGAAAATTGTGAGACCCGCTTTTTCCTAGTAATTTATTTAAATTAATAATTGCATGATTATTTGATGAGAGCTAGTAGATTATTGCACATGAGAAGTATTGAGAATTTGAAAAGTAAGGTAGTTGGAAAACGTGGCTTAAACATGACTAAAGTATATGAAATGAATGGTAATTTATTTAGCACTCTTATAGATGGATTATGGCCTTATTTTATGAGATTTATGCATGGTAGTTGTTTCCCAAAAGATCAGATTTTTATTGTGCTCAAAAGGTTTTAAAAACTGAGTTTTTCTTCTGTTTATGGCTTGACTTTACGGTATGTATACCGTAAGGTTATACCGTAAGCCCCTTATATTTCTGCATTTTCTTTACGGCTTATTTCCCCTTTTTACGGCATGTTTATGCCGTAAGTCTTACCATAAAATCAAACTGAGAATTTTCTTACAGCATCTCTTTTACGGCAAGTATGCCGTAAACTGCAATTTTATACTGTAAAATGCATAAAAAATCTAAAAAATAAAACATGTTCTTCTAACCCATTTTGCCCATAGTCCCTCCGAAGTGCCCCCCTTTTACCACATGTCCCCAAAGCCCTTTTCACTTTAGTTTAAAGCCCATTCCTATATATAAACCCACTCACACTTTCATTTCATTCCTACCCCACCTTGTGCAAGAGAAACCCCACTCTCTACTTTGTGACTCCATTGTTAAAGATCCCATGATCTTAGATCTACAAACATCCTACCATCAAATCTTCATCTCACTTCATTAAAGTTTCTCCTAGTAACTCCTACAACAACATACCTCAAGAGGAAGCTCCATCTCTCAAGATCCAAGTTCTCCATTTTGGTAGGTTAAAGCTTCTCCTTCAATCTAGCAACCTCATTTCTAGTCAAGCTTCTACTTCTAATCTAGGTGAGTAATCTCATACTACATACCCCCTTATGGCTAAAAATAACTCCTTTTATTATGCTACACACTTATTATTGTTTGTTATGTTGTTATTTGTAGTCTTTGATTGTTGAGTAATACTTAAAACTCTATGAAAGTTATGAAGTGCATTAGAGCATGCATCATATTGCATTATGTGATGGAATTACTTGGAAATATGAAATAAAACTTGTTGAGAACATGATTATTGATAGAAGATGACATCTTGCTTAGTTATTTGATATGAAACACATTATTGCTATAAATGGTATGAAATTTGGAGAAGATGACCCATTGTGGAATTGAAAACATACCAAAAATGGAAATATTGCTTGTTGAGCCTAAAGGCATGAATTGATGACCTATTGAAAGGAAATGTGTTGTTGAAGGCTTAAAGCCCTATTTGGTTGTGATTCTCCCTATTCAAAATGGGATTGATGGATGTGAATCTATGGCTTCATGGCATGTTGATTCCCTACAAAGATAGGATGAATGATTGATGGTTGGTAATGAACCTAAAGGCAAGTGGTGCACACTAAAAGGATAGTAATGGGAAAATGGCTTGAAATACGGACTTAGGATAAAAAAGGAACTATAAATGTTATTATGTCTTACTTGTTGAATATGTAAATTGGTAGTAAGTAGTTGCATTGTAAGACACTAGTGTTGACCGTTGCTTATTGATGACTCACTCGTATAATTCCGCCTAATGGTAATCCCGGGCGAGGTTTTATTATGTTGAGCGGAAAGAGGCTACATGGAGATAGCGAATCCCCGTATGGCCCTTGTTGCGTCTTGGGCTTAGCCATGTACAGGCACACCCCCGCACTTGTGGTAACCATTGGCATGAGAGGCATCTTGGGTATGACGGTCCCACTCCCCAATGTTGTTATGATTAGATACCGGTATAGATTATATGTGGATCAGCGAGGGGTATAGTTTTGTATATGAAAGTATACAATTCTGAGGCTATCGTATGGTGAGATCTAATGTAATCTTGAGGAGATGATTGAACGGGGTTCATTTCGTGTGGTAGCTGAGGGGTTTACTGGCCACTAGTCAATAAGCATGAACACAAGGTCAAGTAATCGAGTCCTTGCTCCCTTAGGGTGCTTAGGGTGTCTAGACATACGCATCATATAGGTTATTGCAACTGTATTTGTTTATCTCTGTATATTATACTCACCCCTTAACAGGTGGTGGACCCCTTGTAGTTTTATGTAGGGTGGGTTCACCTAGTCTTCTCGGTTCAGGTATGATGACTTTTCTTCGCCCTATAGCCGTAGTGTAGTTTATCTCATACCAGCTTTGCTGATGGACTCTCCCTTTCTTTTCTTCCTCTCCTATCACTACTCTGGGACCCGATGTTCTGTATATTCGGTAAGAGTCGAGGGCGATGGACAGGTCCAGTGAGTTAGTGTGCCAGCTGGTGGATGCATAGCTCGGATACTTGGAGCGTAGTGTAGATTTAGATAGCCTAGTATTTTTTAGATGACCTGATGTTGCCCTGATGAGATATTACTTGTATTTATATACTTGTCTATTTTGAATGTTTAGGTTGTTATGCTTGCTTTGACCTTCCTTTGGTCATATTTTGTATAACTTGATCTTGTTTTATTTCAGAGTATAGCTATCTATCTTATTAGTTTGTTTCTGCCTTTGCATTGATATTCGTGATTTCTCTAGTGATTCCATTTTTCTTGAAGTATTTTCATAAATGCATTGCATATCATTTTATAAGACCTAGTTTTAGGGGTATATTAGTCTTTTACCCTTTTTGGACAATTGATTTATATTCCCTAAAAATTTGGGTTCTCACAGCTGGTATCAGAGCATTTGGTTAACTCTAAGTCTAAACAACTTAGAGGATATTCAGAATATGGATGAGGACCCTATTGCATTTTGATTTGGTTTGATGTCTTTCGGTTTAGCATGTAGCGTAGACTCATGCATTACCTTGTCTTTATTTTTTTATTTGTCTTTGTTTGTTTGTTTGGTTAGTTCTCCATGAACTCACTAAGTGTGTTGTTTCCTTTTTGAAGGAACATGGAAGAGCGTTTGAGAGGTCGAGGTCGTGATCGTGCTCGAGAGGTTGAGGTTCCCTTTGTGGACGAGGTTGCTAGTAAGGCTAGAGTTAGAGAGGCTGGAGTTGGTGAGGCTGGAGTTGGTACTCCCCCTGTTTTTCAGATGGATACGGGTATGTTTGCTCAGTTGCTTGAGGCGGCTAGAGGTGAGCCTAGAGTTAATTTAGATGATCCTTTTGCTAAGAGGAACAAGTTTTTTAAGGAACTTGGAGGTTGGGTCTTTGATGGTAACAGTGGTGTGAAAGGTGCTTCTGAGTGGTTGGCTAAGAGCAACCGGTTGTTTGATCTCTTAAGACTTGGTGATATCCCTAGGAGGGAGTTGGCTTCCCACAATCTGAGTGGTGTGGCTTTGTTATGGTGGGCCGCTATTAAGAAGTCAGTTGAGCTTGATGTGTTTGGATGGGAGTTGTTTGAGAAAGCTTTTTGTGACAAGTTTATCCCTAGTGCTTTGACCGAAGAGTTGATGAAAGAGTTTATAGAGTTGAAGCAAGGAAATCTCTCGGTTGTTGAGTATGCTAACAAGTTTGATGATCTTTCAAGGGATGCTCCTCTTCTAGTTTCTACCCCTGAGGCCCGTGTAAGAAGATTCATGGATGGTTTGGACCCTTATCTTAGTGATCGTTTGGTGGATCATGAGAGTGATTCGATGGAGAGAGTTCTTGATTTGGCACTTAAGTGGGAAAGGAAAGGAGTTGAGATTCGTGCATTGAGGAAGTCCCAGAGAGCTGGGTCTAGTAGGCAGTTTGAGGCCAAGAGAGCCCGAGGAGAGTTTCACCGTGGTGACTATGGTAGAGGACAGCAGTTCCGTCTAGTTCAGCAGTTTGTTCCCCAGCACTTTGCTCAGAGACCTGGTTTTCCTTACCATGGTGGTGGTCAGCAGAGACTCCCCGCTCCCCCAGTTGGTCAGAGAGGGCCAGTAGCTTAGGTACCTGTTATTGTCGTAGCTCCCGTTGGTCAGAGAGGTCCAGCAGTTCAGGTTCCCCCTGTTGCCCCAGTTGGTCAGCCTCGTACTTGTTACTGTTGTGGTCATGTTGGGCACTTGGCACAGTTTTGTTATTCCCATGAGGTTTTGCCTGGTTACGGAGTTAGACGCCGCGTTCCCCCTCCCCCTGGTGTTCCCCCTAGAGCTCAGGTGTTTGCTACTTTGCCTGGTCCCACTAGTTTGGAAGGTATTATTCTTGCTCGTGGTTATTCTTTTAAGGTGTTGTTTGATTCTGGTGCATATCATTGTTTTATCTCCCGTGCTTTTTCTTTGAGTCATGGTTTGAAGATTTCTGCTTTGTCTCCCCCTTGGTATGTTGGTACACCTATAGGAGGAGAGGTTGCTTTGCATGAGATTGTGCATGGGTTTGAGTTGTCTTTTCTTGGAAGGACGCTTAGACTTGACCCGTTGGTTGTGAGCTTCGAAGGGTTCCAACTGATTTTGGGTATGGATTGGTTAGGGAAGTATGGAGTATCTTTGGATTGTGGAAGACATCGGATCATTGTAGAGACTCCTGGTTTTTCACGACTTGAGTATCTTTGTACAACTCTCGGTGACGCAATACTTACTAGTTTCTTGTGTACCTTGGAGGCGAATTCGAAGGAGCTACAAGAGGTACGAGTGGTTAGAGAGTTTACGGATGTTTTTAGCGAGATTCCAGGACCTCCTCCTAAGAGAGAGGTAGAATTTCGTATTGATTTGATTCCTGGTTCGGCTCCCATTGCTAAGTCGGCCTATCGCCTTGACCCTAAGGTATTGGAAGAGAGGAAGAAGCAACTTGGGGATATGCTCGCAAAGGGGTAAGTGTGGATTTCCTTGTGTTTGTGTCTTTGATGTGATTGGTTGTGTTATCCCTTGGTGGGGTGTGTTTGAGCCTTTTTAAGGTGTATATATTGTTTTGTAGGTTTATCCGACATAATAATTCACCTTGGGGAGCTCCGGCTATCTTTGTGAATAAGAAGGATGGTTCTTTGAGGATGTGTATTGATTATCGAGAATTGAACAAAGTGACTATCAAGAACAAGTACCCTTTACCTCGGATTGATGATATGTTGGATCAACTTCAAGGAGCATCTTGGTTCTCTAATATTGATTTGCGTACTGGTTTTCATCAATTGGGAGTTGAACGGAATAGTGTTCCTTTGACTGCCTTTAGGACAAGATATGGATCATAAGAGTTTCCGGTTATGCCTTTTGGATTGATGAATGCCCCGGCTTTCTTTATGGATTTGATGAATAGAGTGTTTCGGCCCTAGTTGGATAAGTGTGTGATTGTGTTCATTGATGACATTCTAGTGTTTTCAAAGAATGAGAAGGATCATGAAGAGCATTTGAGATTGGTGCTTGAGATATTGAGAGATCATAAGTTGTATGCTAAGTAGGATAAGTGTCGGTTTTGGGAAAGAGAAGTGAAATTTCTTGGACATGTGATTAGTGAGCGTGGAATAGCGGTGGATCAAGAGAAAGTAAAAGCGGTCAAGGATTGGAAGAGAGCTTCACATACAACAGATATTAGAAGTTTCCTTGGTTTGGCGGGTTATTATAGAAGGTTCATTGAGAAGTTTTCTATCATGGCGGCTCCATTAACTAAGTTGACTAGGAAAGATGTGAAGTTTATATGGACGGAGGATTGTGAGAGAGCTTTTCAAGAGTTGAAGGTGAGATTGACTATGGCTCCCGTGTTAACTATTCCCGTTCCCGGTGGTAAGTTGGTTGTCTTTACGGATGCTAGTGGTACCGGCTTGGGATGTGTGTTGATGTAAAATTTGAAGGTAGTAGCTTATGGTTCTAGACAATTGAAGCCCTATGAGAGGAGGTACCCCACTCATGATTTGGAATTAGCGGTCGTTGTGTTTTGCATTGAAGATTTGGAGGCATTATCTTTATGGTGAAAAGTTTGATTTATACACGGATCATAAGAGCTTGAAGTATTTGTTTTCTCAAAAAGACTTAAACTTAAGACAACAAAGGTAGGTTGAGTTTCTTAGTGGCTATGATTTTGATATCTTGTATCATGAAGGTAAAGCTAATGTGGTAGCAGATGCATTAAGTAGAAAACACATTTCTTATTCGTTCTTGATGTTGAAGGAGTATGAGTGTTTTCAAGAGTTATCTGGTTATGATTTGGTTAGAGAAGAGTCTTCCAGAAAAGTGCACTTGTGTTATTTGGTTATTGCTCCATCTTTGATTTCTCGAGTTGTTAGTGCTAAAGTGAAGGATCCTAAGCTTGCTTCTAAACTAGAGGATTTGATTGATGATAATCTTGATGAGTGTCCTTCGGAATGGCATGTGGGTAAGGATGGTGGGTTGAGATTCCATCGTAAGCTATGTGTTCCGGATGATCCCGAAGTTAAGAGAGAGATTTTGTATGAAGCTCATCGGTCTAAGTTTGCTATTCACCCCAGAGGCGTGAAGATGTATCAAGATTTGAAACATTCTTTTTGGTGGGAAGGTATGAAGAGAGATGTAGCAGATTATGTTTCTAAGTGTTTGACTTGCCAACAAGTGAAAGTGGAACAATAAAAACCCGGAGGTTTGTGTCAATCTTAGGAGGTGCCCCAATGGAAGTGGGAACATATTTTTATTGACTTTGTGGATGGTTTTCCGAGATCAAGAAGAGGTAATGAATCTATTTGGGTGATTGTGTGTCATTTGACTAAGGTTGCTCATTTTCTTCCGGTTCCTTCTAAGAGAAATTCGAGGATGTTGGCTAACTTGTATATGAATGAGATAGTGAAGTTGCATGGTATGCCTACGACTATTGTTTCGGATAGAGATCCTTGTTTCGTTTCAGCTTTTTGGAAGAGTTTGCATGAAAGGTTGGATACTAAGTTGGCTCCTAGTTAGGATTATCACCCCCAAACGGATGGACAAACGGAGAGAGTGAATTAAATTATGGAGGACATGTTGAGAACTTGTGTTTTGGATTCCAGTGGTGCTTGGGAAGATCATTTGCCTCTTGTTGAGTTTGATTACAACAATAGTTATCAAAGGTCGATTGGAATAGCTCCGTTTGAAGCTTTGTATGGTTGTCCTTGTCGTTCACCGGTGTGTTGGGGTGAAGTTGGAGATGGTATCTTGCTTGGTCCCGAAATGATTAGAGATACGGTGGGCCAAATTAAGTTGATAAGAGAGAGGATGAAAGCGGCTCAAAGTCGTCAAGCTAGTTATGTGGATGCAAGGCATAGGAAGGTTGAGTTCAAGGTTGGTGACAATGTATTTTTGAAGGTTTCTCCCATGAAAGGCGTAAGGAGGTTTGGAGTGAGTGGAAAGTTGTATCCCCGGTTTGTTGGCCCATTTCTTGTGATTAAGAGGATTGGAGAGGTAGCTTATAAGATGGAATTACCCCCTAGTATGCAAGTGCACAATGTGTTCCATGTTTTAATGTTGAGAAAGTGTTTGAGGGACGCTAGTCAAGCTATACCACATACGGAGATTGAGATGGTTAATGATTGCACTTATGTTGTGAAGCCCTTAGCTATCTTGGATTATGATACAAAGAATACTAGAAACAAGAGGATTGGTTTGGTTAAGGTACAATGGGGTGAGGATCCGGGTGACGTGAGATGGGAACTTAGTGATCTCATGGAGCGGTTGTATCTGGAATTGTTTGGTTCTTCTTCTTCTAGTAGACGTGTTACAAGGAGCTCGAGGACGAGCTAGCTTTTAAGGTGTGTATGATGTGAGACCCTCTTTTTTCTAGTAATTTATTTAAATTAATAATTGCATGATTATTTGATGAGAGCTAGTAGATTATTGCAAATGAGAAGTTTTGAGAATTTAAAGTGTAAGGTAGTTGGAAAACTTGACTTAAACACGACTAAAGTATATGAAATGGATGGTAATTTATTTAGCACTCTTATAGATGGACTGTGGCCTTATTTTATGAGATTTATGCATGGTAGTTGTTTCCCAAAAGATCATATTTTTATTGTGCTCAAAAGGTTTTAAAAACTGAGTTTTCTTCTCTTTACGGCTTGACTTTACGGTATGTATACCGTAACCTTATACCGTAAGCCCCTTATATTTCTGTATTTTCTTTACGGCTTATTTCCCCTTTTTACGGCATGTTTATGCCGTAAGTCTTACCATAAAATCAAACTGAGAATTTTCTTACAGCATCTCTTTTACGGCAAGTATGCCGTAAACTGAAATTTTATACCGTAAAATGCATAAAAAATCTGAAAAATAAAACATGTACTTCTAATCCATTTTTCCCATAGTCCCTCCGAAGTGTCCCCCTTCTACCCCATGTCCCCAAAGCCCTTTTCACTTTAGTTTAAAGTGCATTCCTATATATAACCCCACTCACACTTTCATTTCATTCCTACCCCACCTTGTGCAAGAGAAACCCTACTCTCTACTTTGTGACTCCATTGTTGAAGATCCCAAGATCTTAGATCTACCAACATCCTACCATCAAATATTCATCTCACTTCATTAAAGTTGCTCCTAGTAACTCCTACAATAACATACCTCAAGAGAAAGCTCCATCTCTCAAGATCCAAGTTCTCCATTTTGGTGGGTTAAAGCTTCTCCTTCAATCTAGCAACCCCATTTCTAGTTCAAGCTTCTACTTATAATCTAGGCGAGTAATCTCACACTACATACCCCTTTATGGCTAAAAATAACTCCTTTTATTCTGCTACACACTTATTATTGTTTGTTATGTTGTTATTTGTAGTCTTTGATTGTTGGGTAATACTTGAAACTCCATGAAAGTTATGAAGTGCATTAGAGCATGCATCATATTGCATTATGTGATGGAATTACTTGAAAATATGAAATAAAACTTGTTGAGAACATGATTATTGATAGAAGATGACATCTTGCTTAGTTATTTGAGATGAAACACATTATTGCTATAAATGGCATAAAATTTGGGGAAGATGACCCATTGTGGAATTGAAAACATACCAAAAATGAAAATATTGCTTGTTGAGCCAAAAGGCATGAATTGATGACCTATTGAAAGGAAATGTGTTGTTAAACGCTTAAAGCCCTATTTGGTTGTGATTCTCCCTATTCAAAATGGGATTGATGGATGTGAATCTATGGCTTCATGGCATGTTGATTTCCTACAAAGATAGGATGAATGATTGATGGTTGGTAATGAGCCTAAAGGCAAGTGGTACACACTAAAAGGATAGTAATGGGAAAATGACTTGAAATACAAACTTAGGATAAAAAGAGGAACTATAAATTTTATTATGTCTTACTTGTTGAATATGTAAATTGGTAGTAAGTAGTTGCATTGTAAGACACAAGTGTTGACCGTTGCTTATTGATGACTCACTCGTATAATTCCGCCTAATGGTAATCCCGGGCGAGGTTTTATTATGTTGAGCGGAAAGAAGCTACATGGAGATAGCAAATCCCCGCATGGCCCTTGTGGCATCTTGGGCATAGCTATATACAGGCACACCCCCGTACTTGTGGTAACCATTGGCATGAGAGGCATCTTGGGTATGACGGTCCCACTCCCCAATGTTGTTATGATTAGATACTGGTAAAGATTATATGTGGATCAGCGAGGGGTACAGTTTTTTATATGAAAGTATGCAATTCTGAGGCTATCGTGTGGTGAGATCTAATGTAATCTTGAGGAGACGAGTAAACGGGGTTCATTTCGTGCGGTAGCTGAGGGGTTTACTGGCCGCTAGTCAATAAGCATGAACACAAGGTCAAGTAATCAAGTCCTTGCTCCCTAAGGGTGCCTAGGGTGTCTAGACATACGCATCATATAGGTTATTACAACTGTATTTGTTTATCTCTGTATATTATACTCACCCCTTACCAGATGGTGGACCCCCTTGTAGTTTTCTGTAGGGTGGGTTCACCTAGTCTTCTCGGTTCAGGTATGATGACTTTTCTTTGCCCTATAGCCGTAGTGTAGTTTATCTCATACCAGCTTTGCTGATGGACTCTCCCTTTCTTTTCTTCCTCTCCTATCACTACTCTGGGACCCGATGTTCTGTATATTCGGTGAGAGTAGAGGGCGATGGACGGGTCCAGTGAGTTAGTGTGCCAGTTGGTGGATACAGAGCTCGGATACTTGGAGCGTAATGTAGATTTAGATAGCCTAGTATTTTTTAGATGACCTGATGTAGCCCTGATGAGATATTACTTGTATTTATGTACTTGTCTATTTTGAATGTTTGGGTTGTTATGCTTGCTTTGACATTCCTTTGGTCATATTTTGTATAACTTGATCTTGTTTTGTTTCAGCGTATAGCTATCTATCTTATTAGTCTGTTTCTGCCTTTGCATTGATATTCGTGATTTGTCTAGTGATTCCATTTTTCTTGAAGTATTTTCATAAATGCACTGCATATCATTTTCTGAGACCTAGTTCTAGGGGTATATTAGTCTTTTTTCCTTTTTGGACAATTGATTAATATTCCCTAAAAATTTGGGTCTCACAGTTGGTATCAGAGCATTTGGTTAACTCTAAGTCTAAACAACTGGGAGGATCTTCAGAATGTGGATGAGGACCCTACTGTATTTTTATTTTGTTTGATGTCTTTCAGTTTAGCATGTAGCGTAGACTTATGCATTGCCTTGTCTTTATTTGTTTATTTGTCTTTCTTTGTTTGTTTGGTTTGTTCGCCATGAACTCACTAAGTGTGTTGTTTCCTTTTTGAAGGAACATGGCGGAGCGTTTGAGAGGTCGAGGTCGTGGTCGTGCTCGAGAGGTTGAGGTTGAGGTTGAGGTTGAGGTTCCCTTTGTGGATGAGGCTGCTAGTAAGGCTAGAGTTGGAGAGGCTAGAGTTGGTGAGGCTGGAGTTGGTGTTGGTGCTCCCCCTGTTTTTCAGATGGATCCGAGTATGTTTTCTCAGTTGCTTGAGGCGGCTAAGGGTTAACCTAGAGTTAATTTGGATGATCCTTTTGCTAAAAGGAACAAGTTTTTTAAGGAACTTGGAGGTTGGGTCTTTGATGGTAACGGTGTTGTGAAAGGTGTTTCTGAGTGGTTGGCTAAGTGAAACCGGTTGTTTGATCTCTTGAGACTTGGTGATATCCCTAGGAGGGAGTTGGCTTCCCACAATCTGAGTGGTGCGTCTTTGTTGTGGTGGACCACTATTGAGAAGTCGGTTGAGCTTGATGTGTTTGGATGGGAGTTGTTTGAGAAAGCTTTTCGTGACAAGTTCATCCCTAGTACTTTGACCAAAGAGTTGATGAAAGAGTTTATAGAGTTGAAGCAAGGAAATCTCTCGGTTGTTGAGTATGCTAACAAGTTTGATGATCTTTCAAGGTATGCTCCTCTTCTAGTTTCTACCCTTGAGGCCCGTGTAGGAAGATTCATGGATGGTTTGGACCCTTATCTTAGTGATCGTTTGGTGGATCATGAGAGTGATTCGATGGAGAGAGTTCTTGATTTAGCACTTAAGTGGGAAAGGAAAGGAGTAGAGATTCGTGCTTTGAGGAAGTCCCAGAGAGCTGGGTCTAGTAGGCAGTTTGAGGCCAAGAGAGTCCGAGGAGAGTTTCACCGTGGTGACTATGGTAGAGGACAGCAGTTTCGTCCAGTTCAGCAGTTTGTTCCCCAGCACTTTGCTCAGAGACCTGGTTTGCCTTACCATGGTGGTGGTTAGCAGAGACTCCCCGCTCCCCCAGTTGGTCAGAGAGGGCCAGTAGCTCAGGTGCCTGTTGTTAGAGCAGCTCCCGTTGGTCAGAGAGGTCCAACAGTTCAGGTTCCCCCTGTTGCCCAGTTGGTCAGCCTCGTACTTGTTACTGTTGTGGTCGTGTTGGGTACTTGGCACAGTTTTGTCGTTCTTGTGAGGTTTTGCCTGGTTACGGAGTTAGACACCGTGTTCCCCCTCCCCTGGTGTTCCCCCTAGAGCTTAGGTGTTTGCTGTTTTGCATGGTCCCACTAGTTTGGAGGGTATTATTCTTTCTCGTGGTTATTCTTTTAAGGTGTTGTTTGATTCTGGTGCATATCATTGTTTCATCTCCCGTGCTTTTTCTTTGAGTCGTGGTTTGAAGATTTCTGCTTTGTCCCCTCCTTGGTATATTGGTACACCTACGGGGGGAGAAGTTGCTTTGCATGAGATTGTGCGTGGGTTTGAGTTGTCTTTTCTTGGAAGGACGTTTAGACTTAACCCGTTGGTTGTGAGCTTCGAAGGGTTCCAACTGATTTTGGGTGTGGATTGGTTAGGGAAGTATGGAGTATCTTTGGATTGTGGAAGACATCGGATCATTGTAGAGACTCCTGATTTTCCACGACTTGAGTATCTTTGTACAACCCCCGGTGATGCAATACTTACTAGTTTCTTGTGTACCTTGGAGGCGAATTCGAAGGAGCTACAAGAGGTACGAGTGGTTAGAGAGTTTACGGATATTTTCAGCGAGATTCCAGGACCTCATCCTAAGAGAGAGGTAGAATTTTGTATTGATTTGATTCCTGGTTCAGCTCCCATTGCTAAGTCGGCCTATCGCCCTGCCCTAAGGTGTTGGAAGAGATGAAAAAGCAACTTGAGGATATGCTCGCAAAGGGGTAAGTGTGGATTTCCTTGTGTTTGTGTCTTTTATGTGATTGGTTGTGTTATCCCTTGGTGGGGTGTGTTTGAGCCTTTTTAAGGTGTGTATATTGTTTTGTAGGTTTATCCGACGTAGTAATTCACCTGGGGAGCTCCGGTTATCTTTGTGAATAAGAAGGATGGTTCTTTGAGGATGTGTATTGATTATTGAGAATTGAACAAAGTGACTATCAAGAACAAGTACCCTTTACCTTGCTGTAGTACCTTTTAGCTTTATCTGAGTGCTTGAATACTTTATGTGGCCATTTTTGTCTGAGTGCGGAACATTGCAACTGAATTAAGAAGACGTGGCTGATTGAATTTTTATTGGAGACGTGGCAGATTGACATAAGCCTTTTGATTCATGCTCAGGAAGAGTGAGCCTTTTGATTCTTGCTCAGGAAAAGTGACCACTATACGGGTCAATGAGTATCCATGATCACATTGCTTCAGTCTTCTGTAAGAGACCTTGGGTAGATCAAATTATACTAACCCATGAACCCAAAAGGATCGTAAGGTTCTTCTGGTTCACTAGAAGTACTTTTTTCCTTTGCTAGTTTTAGAACCAATTTTTCCATTTCTTTATTATCCGTGCATTTCTTCATTTGTTCAATTATCTCATCCTTTTCTTTTTTAAAAGAGTTTTGGACTGCTTCATTAATGGAGGATTTTGAAGTAACTATTTTAGAATATTGAGGAAAGTTTTCAAAAAATCTTTTTATTTCCGGAAGGGATGAGTTTTCTATATTGGTGCCTTGCCACCATTTGATTTTGAATCGTCGCATGACTTGTGGAGTTATGAAATTGTCAATGCAGACTTCTTTTACATAAAAGTCTGTCATTAGGATCCATGGAACCTGAAAACTTCGACAGAAAATCAACCAAGAATAAGACGTACTGTAAGCATCTAGACTTTTGAAATTATTAAAGAAATATTTTGAGGATTCAAGAACCGAGTTTGGAACTATTGAGGAATCAAGTCCAAAATTTTCCCACCATTTGAGAAACCAGATTGGTGTGGGATAATCAAAGGATTCATCAAAGTAAAAGAAGTATGATAAGGTAAATGAATCATTTTGCCTGTGGAAGGTTCTTCTCCAAGCAGCAATGTAATCCCAATAGTTATATTTTACAGTAACATTATTGGGCATAAGATCTTTTGGAACATGTGGGGCTGCTTTCCAGTCATCAATTGTCATAACTTTCATTAATTTGACTTTACAGTATTTAGGGATGTTCCCTTCCATAACATAAAAGATCGTAATAGACTTTGTTTGTATCAAAATAGTTTCATAAAACTTATTTGTTTTATTAAAGTTCTCTGGAAGATACCAATAAGTAGGGTGTAATAGATGGTTCACGAGTCCATGAGTTGTATTTATCATTCTTTCTGGAAGTTCATCAAAATATTTTTCTTCTACCATAAATAAGAATTCTTCATAACCCTTGTATTCATAATTGTAAAAAGTCTTTTCTGATGACATTTTAAGAGTAGATTGGGGTTTTAACTCAGTGAATTTTTTGGCTTCGGGAATTTGGATTGATTCTTTAGGAGTTGGATTATTAATAAGGACGGACTTAAATGAGGTAGTTGACTTATTAGATGATGATCCTTCTTCAAGATTCCTAAGAGATTGGAATCTATTTGTGATTGATGAGGCTTTCTCCGGAACATAATTTGGAGGTTTTACTGGTGACGGTCTTGACTGTGGTCTTTTTGTAAGATCTTTTTTGTCACCTGACATTATCCTTGTAGAAATTCTCTTGTAAGGAAATCAGGAACTGAATTTTCTTTTCCTGTAATATGAACAATGTCAAAGTCAAATATTGATAATAAAGCCTGCCATCTGGCAAATATCTGTTTTGCTGCAAGGTTCTTTACATCCTTAGTTAAAACATCTTTGGCTGCTTTACAGTCAACTTTAATGGTGAATTTCTGATTAAGTAAATCATCTTGAAATTTTGTCACACATAAAAACGATTGAAAGAATTTTCTTTTTTATTGTTGAATAATTGATTTGAGTGGGATTCCAAACACCTGAATGATATTTTATGATATGCAATTTTCCATTAATCATTTGTTGTAATATCCCTCCGTAACCTTTGTCGGAAGCATCCGTTTGTACAATTTTTGGTGCATTGGGATGACATATAGATAAACATGGTAATGTGGGAACTTGTTTTTTGATTAACTGAACAACTTTAGTGTGTTCATTTGTCCATGGGGAAGGTTCTTTTTTTAGTCGAGCAAATAAGGGTTTACATATTATTCTTATATTAGGATAGTAGTCTGCGACATAATTAAGAGATCCTAGAAATCTTTGTAACTGGGTTTTATCTGTGATTTCATCTGGAAATTTACTTCCAAAATCTAATGATCTCTGTATAGGTATTATCGTGGAATTGTAGATTTCGTGACCCAAAAATCTAACTTTTAGTAAGAATAGTTTCATTTTGGATAGTGAAAGAACCAAACCATTTTGTTTTACTGCATTGTAAAATATCTTTAAGTGCTTTTTATGTTGTTCAAGAGTATCACTGAAGACTAGAACATCATCAATGTAAACCAATAAGAAATTATAAGGATTGAACACATCGTTCATTATCTTTTGAAATTCTGACGGGGCATTCTTCAAACCAAAGGGCATAATATTCCATTCATATTGCCCAAATGGAGTTGTGAAGGCTATTTTGTACCTGTCTTTTTCATCAATTTGAATTTGCCAAAATCCTGATTTAAGATCAAATTTTGAAAATATTTTTGCTTTATATAAACGTTTTAATAAATCTTGTTTGTTGGGAATTGGATATCTTATCCATTTTAAATCTTTATTCAAAGGTTTGTAATTTATTACTAACCTTGGAGATCCTCTTTCAATTTCTGAATGTTTTTGTACATAAAATGCCGAACAAGACCAAGGAGACTTACTTGGTTTTATTAATTTCTTTTGTAATAAATCTTTGATTTCTTGTTTACAATATTCTACTAATTCTTCATTTATTTGAATGGGTCGGGCTTTTGTTGGTATTAATGAATCATTGAAATCATTTTCATAGGGTAAAGTAACAATGTGTTTCTTACGTTCCCAAAAAGCATTGGGTAATTCTGAACATAAATTATCTTCAAATAATTTTAGGGTTTGAGAAATATATTCAGTATTTTCTTCGGTGTCTAGTTGTTCTCTTAATCTTGTAAAAGATATGTCTTCTTTTATGAAATCAATTTGTTTTTGTAACAGATTGATCTTTGAAATATGAAATTTTTGAAAAACATTAATTTCTTGAGCCATTATTGGGAAAATAAATTTGAATAAAACATTTTCTCCTAATGTAATTGTTTCTAATCCTTTTGACGTAACTTTGAAAGGATATAACATTTGCAAGAATGGATTTCCCAGAATAATTCCGGTATTTAAATTTTTTACCAACATAAAATTAGTTTTATAACAAATGTTTTTATTACATATATGGACATTGGAAACTTTGTATTTAATCTTTACTTTGGTGGAATCTGCAGTTTCTAGACTTTCTTTTGTTTTCTCAAAATATTTTAATGTGATTATCCCTTCATTGATACAATTTAAATCTGCTCCTGAATCAAGCATTGCAATTACCTTTGTAGAAAAATCTTTTATTTTTATTTCAATTTGAACATACCATTTTTGAAACTGCATTTTTGTAAGACTTCCGACAACTTGTGTTTCATTATTTTCAATTTCTTGTTCTGGGGCTATATTTAATTCTTCTGGATGCATTAAAAAGAAAACATCTGTTTTTATGACTTCATTTTCATCTTTTAAATCTTTATATTGTTGTTTTAAATGTCTTACTTCTTCTTTTAAATTTCTTAATTCAGAATATAAATCTGATGAGGAAACATTTTGCACTTTCTTTGTTTTAGAAAATAATTCTAGAACATCTTCATAATTGGTAGGAGTAATTTTCTTTTGTGGTGACTTATCCTTGACTTTTGTTAGTTGTTTTAAAAATTAGTTTTTTTATGGTTATATCTTCTATCTTGTTGATTTGTTCCAAAAGTGAAGTATAGTCTGTTAATACATCCACCTTATGTTTACAAACACATATTCCATTATTAGAACATTCTGTTTCTGAAGAGGACGAGGAAAAATTATATTCATCCATGTTGTCATCTGTTTCCGACAAATTAAGATTATTAATTTTTTCAAAAAGTTTTTCTGAATCCTTTATTTTTAACTCATTAGCAATCTTTTTTATTTTCTTTTTTGCATAACAATTTCTTGCTATGTGTCCTTTTTGGTTACATAAATAACATGTTATATCTTTTTTGTAAAAAGGTTTAGATTTTTGGAGATTATTATGAAAATTCTTTTTCTTATAGGTTTTAAACCTTTTCTTGTGAGATTTCTTCTTGTAATATTTTTCAGGTGAAAAATTCGATTTATAGTGTCTTCTCTTTTTATAGAATGACTTATACGTCTTTTGAATCTTATGTGACTTTTTAGGAGGTATTAATCTGCCAAAACCGAATTGTTCGCACCAATGTCCTAATTCTTTCTTTCTTTGTTTTCCTTCAAATTTTAACTTATTTTGTAATTTAATGTCTCTACATAATCTTAATCCTGTAAGATTAACACATGTAATTAAATCACCGTATGTAAGATCATCATAAGAAATATGTCCATACTTCATTTCTATTGTATCTCTAACTTTTGCCGAAAATAATCCTAGTAAGCCTGTGATAAATTTTTCTTTCCAATGAAAAGCATTTGGATCATTTAATTGAAAAACTCTTTTTAAGAAGTTTTTCTTTGTACCATCTGAAATTTTCTAATTTTCTGCATTTGAGATTTTGTAAAATCTCACTGTTCCTTTCTGTATATAATTCAATATCTCCAATAAAATGAGTTGTTATATTGTAGATTAAATATATTAATGAAGCATGTTGTATATTACCTTGTTCATTAAGAAGAGGATTTCCATCAGCATCAACTCTTCTTCCTGCAAGGATATCTTGACGTATCCTTTCTGTTAATAATTTATCCCACCAAGTTCTTAATTCTCCTGTGAATCCTAAAATTATGTTTTCTGTAGCCTGAGGTTCTGTTATTGTTAAACCTTGTTGATAAACATTTCCTACAATGATCATTTCTTTTGTCATATTTATTATTTCCATTTCACTCATTTCATCTAAATTCCATTCATAAATGTTTTTAGAATTGAATTGTCTTGTCTTCTTATTACTATTTTTTATATCGTCTGGCAATTTCTTATTAATTAAATGTTGATTCATAGTGTTCACGTTTACTTTAAAATTAGACATATTACTTTCTGATTGTGAATCACTTTCTTGATCTGAATAAGAACTGGTTGTATCATAGATTGTATTTTTTTTCTGAGTTATCTTGATCTGTATTTTCACTGATATTTGTTTCAGAGGGATCATCAAATACTGATAAAACTGTTAGCTTATTATTTTCTTTAGGACTTATTTGTTTAGTTAGCATATCGACTCTGTTTGTACTTTGTTGTGATGTAGCGGGTCTTTGTGGTATCTCTTGTTGTGGAGTATTAGGACTTTGTTGTTTTAATATTTTTTCTACAGATTCTTTTAAGTCTTTTAAGGGATCATCCAAATGAGGTGTTTGGGTTGTAATAGCAAATGTATCCCACTTAGGATATGATAATTTATTATAAGATTTGTAAGTTTTTTGATTAGGTTGTATATCATATTTTTTAGCTCTTGACCTATATTTTTCTGATGTTTGGTTTGATTGTGGTGTGAAAAAGACTGGAGAGGGGCTTGGAACTTCTTCATTAACTTTTTCTTTGTCTTTCCTAGTTTCTCCCAGGTTTTTGTGTATTTGCATAACTCTATCTTTAATAATATGAACATTGGCATGAAGGCGAGTGACTGAATTTCGTGTATCCTTGGTGATGTCTAAAATATCATCGAGTTTTTCTTCATGTCGTTCGTGTTGTTGACCCATTAGATATAATTGAGTATTAGCATAATTGGCTTGAGAACAGAGTTCAACATAAGTTTTTTCAGGTTGATAATTATGCGTATAAGGAATGATAACTGGGCGTGCTGGATAATCTAAGCCTTTTTGTTTTATAAATGTATCATGAAACGGAATTAACTCACTTGTGACAAAATCTTCAGTTATACTTCCTTGAATATTCATTTTATACCATTTATTCATTTCTCTTATTAAAGGATTAACTTTATTTTTATAATTACATTTAATAAAATCAAATATTGAAATATATAATCTTTTTCCTGAACAACACTTAAAATATTCTTTTTTAATGAATTCTTGTTCTCGTTTTGAATATATAGTGAGGAATTTAATTTTATCTTCAATGTTGGAATTTTCATGTATTGTTTGTAACTTATCGTAATCCAGAATTAATGTATCCATTTTAGATATTTAGGGTGAAAGAACTTCCTTCAAAGTTTTGAGGATTTGTATAAAATGGTTTGACAAAAATACTTTCTCTTTTTGATCCTGAAGGTTCCGGATTTTTATTTATTTCATGATTTAGGGTTTCATCTTTTGTTTGAGAAATTGAGTCTTCAGGTGCTATAGTATCTTCAACAGTGTGATAACATGTTTGTTCTTGAAATGAATTTCTTGATGGTTGCATTTCTCTTAAGTTAAAATTTCTCATTGATTGAGACCTATTGAATTTTAAATCAACTGAGCCATCATTATGTTGTATTATGTATTCTATTGTCTTGTTTTGTTCAGTTTGTTTCTTTGGAACTATTTGTAATGGATATTTCCATATCTCAGGTAGGCTAACATCTTTCCATTGGATCTTTTTAGGAATCATTACATTAGATTTAGAATTATCTACTTGCCAGAACACTGTCTCCAATGTGTCTTTTTTATAATAAATTGCATTAGGATTTAAACCTGTATTCATAATTCTAAAATATAATCTATAAAATACTTCATAAATATGTGATCCTGGTAACGTTTTATAGTTATGGGTAAGAATGTCTAATGTCAAAATCTTCATTATATGTGGATCCAATAAAGATATAGTAAAGTTTGGAAAACAATTAAAATAGATTGGGCCATCAGTTAAGCTGGTTTCAACTAATCCTAAAATTGAATCTTTATAATTCAAGTGTCTGCAGTCTCTTAGAGCAACATGTATACTGGTGTCTAATCCTTCTATAGTTAATGGTTTGATTGCCACCTGGACTAATCCTATGTGAAGGAATTTATATCCTTGTCTTATAAATTCTATTATTGATGATTTTGAAAACAATTGCATTGTTTGATTATCCGAGTGTAAAGCAACAACTTGTTCTTTCGTCTTTATTGCTAATTTCGATTTGAAATCAAATATCCCTTTATTTTTATAAATACTGGTTACTGGAATTTCTGGAGGTTTCCAGTTAGCTAACGTATCATTATCCCATGCTACTTCTTTTGAAAAGATTGTATTAGAACTTGACTGTTCTTCTAGACTAGAATTACTATCAAGTCTACCATGAAAATCAGGAGCCTGTTTCTTATTCTTAAAATTAATTAACCAAGACATGGTTGAAGAATTTAAAGAACTCAGAAGTGCTTCTACTATATAGATACGCGACTTACGGTACTCATCTTAGCGCGATTTACACTTAGTAGTGTTTCATTCAATGAGTCTCTATCTTTTTCAAACAGTGTCTTAATTAAATAAATTAAGAATATGACAATCTGTTGGAACTATTAAATGGTTGCTGCAATCATTTCATATAATATTAGATGTCATGATTGTCTTACCTCTTTAAAGTTAGATGTCAGGTTACTGTGCGAATTGTTTTCTTGTGTGGTTGGTGACAACTTGCAATTAAAGGTTGGATGTTATGTTGTTTTATACCAAATGTTAGATGTCCTTTTGTTTTACATGATTTTCGTTTAATGCAAATCAAAGACCAAGATATGTCTTGTTGTGTCCATTTGTTCTCTTATCAGGTGGTTTGTCCTTTATTGTTATTTTATTTTCCTTACCTAATTACTTTTTTGGCAAGTATACTATATTAGTATCTTTATCTTTTGTCCACTCCTTTGAGTTTGTACACCCCCTAGTGGTTGCCCTCTTGATTTCGGCCGAAAAACCTTTGTTGATTGCCAATCCAATCGCGCTTTACTCTATAAAATAAACCACCCATAAATATAGACAAATATACCCTCCTAAAATAAATGATTAAAATACGTAGAAACTGAACAGCTTTAGTAATAAAGGGTAACTCTCACGACTCGATCACGGATGGTCTTCCCATGATGAGTCGATGGTCTTCTGGTTTTGTGTTCACAATTTATTCGTCGGTGGTCTTTCGGTTAGCTTGTTTATGATTACTTCGTGCCGATGGTCTTCCGACTACATGCGAGACTCACTACACACCGATGGTCTTCGGGGTTAGTGATGATCCCCATCTAGGATGGTCTTTTCTAGATTTATTCTTAAGTGTTTTTTCGGTCACTTGTCCATCGTTCCCTGTGTATCTGCACTACTCTGTCACTCCAGACTGGTATTTGTAGGGGAAGTGGTATGGAGGGTGGTCAAATTCATACCCAGGAGTGAGGGTATATCTTATCACACGTAGGTGTAGGAGTGCGTTCAAAATAGTTAGATTTAAAATAATAATTTGATAATTATATATATTTGTACCTTAAAACATGTTAGGAATAGCGTAGGAACTCGGGATACACTTGTGAGTGTCATGGGTTACGGGGGTAATGTGAGATAATATTGCCTAAATATGTTAATTATAACACATTCAAATGTGGTAACTGTTTATTTGTATATGATATATGGTTATGATTATTGTTTTAACCTTCTATGGATACAGGAGGGTGGGTGCAATTAACATTTTGTTTTGCATGGCTACACTCACCCTGGAGAGCGGCTAGGTAGTATACCTGAACCATTTATTAAGATAATGGTTCATAGATAGATTTATCACCATTATGTTTTAATAGTAAAATTAGATAGATTCATCACCATTATGTTTCAATAGTAAATGTAACACCCCATGAATTCCACCAAACTACCGTACAACTAGCCAATGGAATCGTGAGACATGTCATCTCCATATACCAACCATTGGCCATAAGAATGTTACATGGCACAGTAATCTACATTTAAATAGTTCATCCAAATATACAGACAGTAGAAAATAAACAAGTACTAAAGCCTAAACTAACTACAGACACATGCATAAAGTAAATAACATATGCATTTAGATATCCTGTAATGTAATATGTGAACATGCAATATCCTACACCATGCACACCTAGAACAGAGTTCAAAACATCAACATAATATATATACTGATGAGCAAGCCTGACAAATGCCAACAGAACTGACATAGACTACCTGCACAACATCCACAAATAAGTGCCCCGAGGGCTACAATTACAGTAACAAATAAAATATGCTAGAACTACGCTCACAACAAAATGACTGACTACAGGGAGCTCTAATCAACGGTGCACTCTCTGTGGCTCACCATCCTACCTATCACCTGTGGAGGGGAAAGGAAGGAAAAGGGGTGAGAGCAAGTAAACCGCTAAGCCAACCCCAATTACCCAGTAGGGGTTTATCCCGCAGAGGTAACAGGGGTAAAATATACAAAAATATTTAACCATGTGAGATATAGAGAATAAATCAGTAAAAAACATTTTTCATAATTACACTAGTGAATACAATAAAAAACTGTACAACTATCTAACTTATAGTCAATATCTGTGTGTGTTCACCCAATATAGAGCTACTACGTATCGCATAAGTCAGTCATCCTAGTCCAAACCTAGTCGTAGGATCGAGCGAACACATGGCAGTGGTTGAGCATATGCCATCACCATAATATATGTGAGTACCTGGCAAACCTTCCCCTGTACCAATCCGCGTACGAATCATCTGGTACAAAATCCCATCAACCCATACCTGCACAGGGGAGAAGGGAGCCCGCGTAACATGCGTAACTCTAAAGTACCATGCTTTCAAGTCAAACCTAATAAAGGGGAGAAGAAAGAACCTAATATATGGGTCTCTGGTACCATTCCCTTCAACTCTAACCCCACAGAGGAGAGAAATGGAAACAAAATACATCCGTGGGCCACCTCTTTAGGCGGAGGCTTACCGGCCAAACCTTGCCACTACCCTGAAATCAAGGTATTCCTGTGAGAACCCAAATTTTTAGGGAATATTAATCAATTGTCCAAAAAGGGCAAAAGACTAATATACCCCTAGAACTAGGTCTCAGAAAATGATATGCCATGCATTTATGAAAATACTTCAAGAAAAATGGAATCGCTAGACAAACACAAATATCAATGCAAAGGCAGAAACATACTAATAAGATAGATAGCTATACGCTAAAACAAAACAAGATCAAGTTATACAAAATATGACCAAAGGAATGTCAAAGCAAGCATAACAACCCAAACATTCAAAATAGACAAGTATATACATACAAGTAATATCTCATCAGGGCTACATCAGGTTATCTAAAAAATACTAGGCTATCTAAATCTACATTACGCTCCAAGTATCCGAGCTCTGTATCCACCAACTGGCACACTAACTCACTGGACCTGTCCATCGCCCTCTACTCTCACCGAATATACAGAACATCGGGTCCCAGAGTAGTGATAGGAGAGGAAGAAAAAAAAGGGAGAGTCCATCAGCAAAGCTGGTATGAGATAAACTACACTACGGCTATAGGGAGAAGAAAAGTCATCATACCTGAACCGAGAAGACTAGGTGAACCCACCCTACAGAAAACTACAAGGGGTCCACCACCTGTTAAGGGGTGAGTATAATATACAGAGATAAACAAATACAGTTGCAATAACCTATATGATGCGTATGTCTAGACACCCTAGGCACCGTTAGGGAGCAAGGACTTGATTACTTGACCTTGTGTTCATGCTTATTGACTAGCGGCCAGTAAACCCCTCAGCTAACGCACGAAATGAACCCTGTTCACTTGTCTCGTCAAGATTACATTAGATCTCACCACGCGATTGCCTCAGAATTGTATACTTTTATATACAAAACTGTACCCCTCGCTGATCCACATATAATCTATACCGGTATCTAATCATAACAACATTGAGGAGTGGGACCGTCATACCCAAGATGCCTCTCATGCCAATGGTTACCATAAGTGCGGGGGTGTGCCTGCATATGGCTATGCCCAATACGCAACAAGGGCCATGCGGGGATTCGCTATCTCCATGTAGCCTCTTTCCGCTCAACATAATAAAACCTCGGCCAGAATTACCATCAGGTGGAATTATACGAGTGAGTCATCAATAAGCAACGGTCAACACTAGTGTCTTACAATACAACTACTTACTACCAATTTACATATTCAACAAGTAAGACATAATAACATTTATAGTTCCTCTTTTTATCCTAAGTCCGTATTTCAAGTCATTTTCCCATTACTATCCTTTTAGTGTGTACCACTTGCCTTTAGGCTCATTACCAACCATCAATCATTCATCCTATCTTTGTAGGGAATCAACATGTCATGAAGCCATAGATTCACATCCATTAATCCCATTTTGAATAGGGAGAATCACAACCAAATAGAGCTTTAAGCCTTCAACAACACATTTCCTTTCAATAGGTCATCAATTCATGCCTTTAGGCTCAACAAGCAATATTTCCATTTTTGGTATGTTTTCAATTCCACAATGGGTCATCTTCCCCAAATTTCATACCATTTATAGCAATAATGTGTTTTATCTCAAATAACTAAGCAAGATGTCATATTCTATCAATAATCATGTTCTCAACAAGTTTTATTGCATATTTCCAAGTAATTCCATCACATAATGCAATATGATGCATGCTCTAATGCACTTCATAACTTTCATGTAGTTTCAAGTATTACCAAACAATCAAAGACTACAAATAACAACATAATAAACAATAATAAGTGTGTAGCATAATAAAAGGAGTTATTTTTAGCCATAAGGGGGTATGTAGTGTGAGATTACTAACCTATATTAGAAGTAGAAGCTTGAACTAGAAATGGGGTTGCTAGATTGAAGGAGAAGCTTTAACCCGCCAAAATGGAAAACTTGGATCTTGAGAGATGGAGCTTCCTCTTGAGGTATGTTGTTATAGGAGTTACTAGGAGCAACTTTAATGAAGTGAGATAAAGATTTGATGGTAGGATGTTTGTAGATCTAAGATCTTGGGATCTTCAACAATGGAGTCACAAAGTAGAGAGTGGGGTTTCCCTTGCACAAGGTGGGGGTAGGAATGAAATGAAAGTGTGAGTGGGGTTATATGTAGGAATGGGCTTTAAACTAAAGTGAAAAGGGCTTTGGGGACATGGGGTAGAAGGGGGACACTTCAGAGGGACTATGGGCAAAATGGGTTAGAAGAACATGTTTTATTTTTTAAAATTTTCATGCATTTTACGGTATAAAATTGAAGTTTACGGCGTACTTGCCGTAAAAGAGATGTTATAAGAAAATTCTCAGTTGGATTTTATGATAAGACTTACGACATAAACATGCCATAAAAAGGGGAAATAAGCCGTAAAGAAAATGCAGAAATATAAGGGGCTTACGGTATACATACCGTAAAGTCAAGCCGTAAAGAGAAGAAAACTCAGTTTTTAAAACCTTTTGAGCACAATAAAAATCCGATCTTTTGGGAAACAACTACCATGCATAAATCTCATAAAATAAGGCCACAATCCATCTATAAGAGTGCTAAATAAATTACCATCCATTTCATATACTTTAGTCATGTTTAAGCCAAGTTTTCCAACTACCTTACTTTTTAAATTCTCAATACTTCTCATGTGCAATAATCTACTAGCTCTCATCAAATAATCATGCAATTATTAATTTAAATAAATTACTAGGAAAAAGAGGGTCTCACATCATACACACCTTAAAAGCTAGCTCGTCCTCGAGCTCCTTGTAACACGTCTAATAGAAGAAGAAGAACCAAACAATTTCGGATACAACCACTCCATGAGATCTCTAAGTTCCCATGTCACGTCACCCGGATCCTCACTCCATTATACCTTAACCAAACCAATCCTCTTGTTTCTAGTATTCTTTGTATCATAATCCAAGATAGCTAAGGGCTTCACAACATAAGTGCAATCATCAACCGTCTAAATCTTCGTATGTGGTATAGCTTGACTAGCGTCTCTCAAACACTTCCTCAACATCAAAACATGGAACACATTGTGCACTTACATACTAGGGGCAATTCCAACTTATAAGCTACCTCTCCAATCCTCTTAAACACAAGAAATGGGCCAACAAATAGGGGAGATAACTTTCCTTTCACTCCAAACCTCCTTACACCTTTCATGGGAGAAACCTTCAAAAACACATGGTCACCAACCTTGAACTCAACCTTCCTATGCCTTGCATCCGCATAACTAGCTTGACGACTTTGAGCCGCTTTCATCCTCTCTCTTATCAACTTAATTTGGGCCGCCGTATCTCTAATCATTTCGGGACCAAGCAAGATACCATCTCCAACTTCACCCCAATACACCGGTGAGCGACAAGGACGACCATACAAAGCTTCAAACGGAGCCATTCCAATCGACCATTGATAACTATTGTTGTAAGCAAAGTCAACAAGATGCAAATGATCTTCCCAAGCACCACTGGAATTCAAAACACAAGTTCTCAACATGTCCTCCATAATTTGATTCACTCTCTCCGTTTGTCTATACGTTTGGGGGTGATAAGCCTAACCTGGATCCAACTTAGTATCCAACCTTTCATGCAAACTCTTCCAAAAAGCTGAAACAAAACAAGGATCTCTATCCGAAACAATAGTCGTAGGCACACCATGCAACTTCACTATCTCATTCATATACAAGTTAGCCAACATCCTCGAATTTCTCTTAGAAGGAACCGGAAGAAAATGAGCAACCTCAGTCAAACGACACACAATCACCCAAATAGATTCATTACCTCTTCTTGATCTCGGAAAACCATCCACAAAGTCCATAGAAATATGTTCCCACTTCCATTGGGGCACCTCCTAAGATTGACACAAACCTCCGGGTCTTTGTTTTTCCGCTTTCACTTGTTGGCAAGTCAAACACTTAGAAACATAATCCGCTACATCTCTCTTCATACCTTCCCACTAAAAAGAACGTTTCAAATCTTGATACATCTTCACGCCTCCGGGGTGAATAGCAAACTTAGAACGATGAGCTTCATACAAAACCTCTCTCTTAACTTTGGGATCATCCGGAACACATATCGTACCACGGAATCTCAAACCACCATCCTTACCCACATGCCATTCTGAAGGACACTCATCAAGATTATCATCAATCAAATCCTCTAGTTTAGAAGCAAGCTTAGGATCCTTTACTTGAGCACTAACACCCCGAGAAATCAAAGATGGAGGAATAACCAAAGAACACAAGTGCACTTTTCTGGAAGACTCCTCTCTAACCAAATCATAACCAGATAACTCTTAAAGACACTCATACTCCTTCAACATCAAGAACGAACAAGAAACGTGTTTTCTACTCAATGCATCTGCTACCACATTCGCTTTACCTTCATGATACAAAATATCAAAATCATAGCCACTAAGAAACTCAACGCACCTTTGTTGTCTTAAGTTCGAGTCTTTTTTAGAAAACAAATACTTCAAGCTCTTATGATCCGTGTATAAATCAAACTTTTCACCATAAAAATAATGCCTCCAAATCTTCAATGCAAACACAACGACCGCTAATTCCAAATCATGAGTGGGGTACCTCCTCTCATGGGGCTTTAGTTGTCTAGAACCATAAGCTACTACCTTCAAATTTTACATCAACACACATCCCAAGCTGGTACCACTAGCATCCGTAAAGACAACCAACTTACCACCTGGAACGGGAATAGTTAACACGGGAGCCGTAGTCAATCTCACCTTCAACTCTTGAAAAGCTCTCTCACAATCCTCCGTCCATATAAACTTCACATCTTTCCTAGTCAACTTAGTTAATGGAGCCACAATGATAGAAAACTTCTCAATGAACCTTCTATAATAACCCGCCAAACCAAGGAAACTTCTAATATCCGTTGCATTTTGAGGTCTCTTCCAATCCTTGACCGCTCTTATTTTCTCTTGATCCACCGCTATTCCACGCTCACTAATCACATGTCCAAGAAATTTCACTTCTCTTTCCCAAAACCTACACTTATCATACTTAGCATACAACTTATGATCTCTCAATGTCTCAAGCACCAATCTTAAATGTTCTTCATGATCCTTCTCATTCTTTGAAAATACTAGAATGTCATCAATGAACACAATCACACACTTATCCAACTAGGGCCGAAACACTCTATTCATCAAATCCATAAAGAAAGCCGGGGCATTCGTCAATCCAAAAGGCATAACCGGAAACTCATATGATCCATATCTTGTCTTAAAAGCCGTCAACTGGGGGAGCGGAAGAGTGTTCCTTTTGACGGCTTTTAAGACAAGATATGGATCATATGAGTTTCCGGTTATGCCTTTTGGATTGACGAATGCCCCGGCTTTCTTTATGGATTTGATGAATAGAGTGTTTCGGCCCTAGTTGGATAAGTGTGTGATTGTGTTCATTGATGACATTCTAGTATTTTCAAAGAATGAGAAGGATCATGAAGAACATTTAAGATTGGTGCTTGAGACATTGAGAGATCATAAGTTGTATGCTAAGTATGATAAGTGTAGGTTTTGGGAAAGAGAAGTGAAATTTCTTGGACATGTGATTAGTGAGCGTGGAATAGCGGTGGATCAAGAGAAAATAAGAGCGGTCAAGGATTGGAAGAGACCTCAAAATGCAACGGATATTAGAAGTTTCCTTGGTTTGGCGGGTTATTATAGAAGGTTCATTGAAAAGTTTTCTATCATTGTGGCTCCATTAACTAAGTTGACTAGGAAAGATGTGAAGTTTATATGGACGGAGGATTGTGAGAGAGCTTTTCAAGAGTTGAAGGTGAGATTGACTACGGCTCCCGTGTTAACTATTCCCGTTCCAGGTGGTAAGTTGGTTGTCTTTACGGATGCTAGTGGTACCAGCTTGGGATGTGTGTTGATGTAAAATTTGAAGGTAGTAGCTTATGGTTCTAGACAACTGAAGCCCCATGAGAGGAGGTACCCCACTCATGATTTGGAATTAGCGGTCGTTGTGTTTGCATTGAAGATTTGGAGGCATTATCTTTATGGTGAAAAGTTTGATTTATACACGGATCATAAGAGCTTGAAGTATTTGTTTTCTAAAAAAGACTCAAACTTAAGACAACAAAGGTGCGTTGAGTTTCTTAGTGGCTATGATTTTGATATTTTGTATCATGAAGGTAAAGCGAATGTGGTAGCAGATGCATTGAGTAGAAAACACGTTTCTTGTTCGTTCTTGATGTTGAAGGAGTATGAGTGTCTTTAAGAGTTATTTGGTTATGATTTGGTTAGAGAGGAGTCTTCCGGAAAAGTGCACTTGTGTTCTTTGGTTATTCCTACATCTTCTCGATTCCTCCGGGGTGAAGTAGCAAGACTTAGAACGATGAGGCTTCATACAGAAACCTCTCTCTGAACTTCGGGATCATCCGGAACAGCATATCGTACCACGGAATCTCAAAC